>JAULKK010308623.1:0-12082 GCA_032355705.1 Rubia peregrina
AATAAATACACAATAGCAAAAGCATTAAATAGATAGAAATGGATTCTCAAGACATAGATATGGAAGCTTCAATCCAAGGCTCCCAAGGAGTTAACTAAGCTAGATTAACAAAACCCATAACTAATCTACAAAAACTAAGAAAAGAAAGAAGAAAAGAAGAAGAGGAAAATGAAAATCTAGGGTTTTTGGACCCAAAGTCGGCCTAGGAAGGTTGGAGAAGAAGGGGAAAAGTGGGGGATATTTATAGTGTTGAAAAAGTGAGAAGAATTGTCAAAGGGTGAAACAGGCGGGCTGGCCACGCGGTGCCCATGCGCTGACCGCGCGTTTCTCGTTCTGGGTGCTGTTTTTGTCTGCGTCTGGGGCGCGCTGGTAGCGCATTTGAATGCGGTCTTTTTCACCCGGCCGGTCTTCTGTTGCTCCGTTTTGAGAGTTCTTATAGTCATTTTTATGGTAATCGAGAAGACGAATCCAATGGTGCCATCCTTGGAGGCTGGTTCTTCTCCGATAATTCTCAGAACTCTGCTTAGCTCTCCGTCTTCACATTATCTTCTACCACTTTGTAAGTGGCCTTCCTTCTTCTACCATTCTTGCTAATGGCCTTCTTCAAAGCTCACATGTAAGTATTAAAATCTTCAAAGATAGTCTTCAAAGTCTTCCAACAATTCCCTTGTTACACAAAATCCTCTAGAAAAGTGATAAGTGCACAAAGTTGCCCTTAACTCTCTTTAGAGAATTTCAAGGCAAATTGCCACACATAGAGGACAAAAGTGTACAAAAGTGAATCCAAAATGTCCTAAAATAAACGTATAAAATGGAGGGTGATTTTAAAACCATTTTCAACTATACCATTCAAAACCATTTTCTACATTTATTTTAAAACCCATTGAAAATTACTTTCGTAGACCATATTCAATCATTTTCAAATAAGTTTAAACTCTAAAAAATTTAGAGCGTAACATAATACCGACGTCAGTTGTTTATTGTATCATATGTCTGTAAAAATGACATAAGATTTGAAGTTATGCATTATCATAAATCAACATATGCGACATTGCATGCCATTCGGTAACAACATTTCCTTTATTTTTTTTACCTCGGTTATTTTTCCCGAGATAAAATAACTTTTTACTTCGGAAAAAATTAACCGAGGTAAAAAACGCAAAGTAAAAGTGTTGTAGTTTTCTCTCACCCGAACCCTTATATATAGACACACACACGTATATATATATATTAGCATATAGGACCCTCATTTTTTTGTCTATATGCTGATCTAATCTTGAGTTTGGTTAAAGTGGTCATATAACCTTTGACCGATAATGTCTTGAATTACTTAACCCCTCTGACCCTTGACCAATGTTGACTTGAAAATTTCCAGGAGAGAGGTAATGTATATGACATGATTATTTTTGGTAACTTGAATGATTTTTTCGGGACGAAAAATAAGATCTCCAGTTTTTTGAAATGTGTACATATAACCTTTGACAAATCTATAAGTTTTTCAAAAGTGATAGTATAACATTTGACCGGTGTAGGAGTTTATAATTTAATACCTGTCATTATTCTCTAGGAAAATATTAGAAGAACTTATCATAAAGCTAAGAACTTATGATGTGACCATTTCTACTATTTTGCTATCGTAAATATGATACCATATGTTATACTCCCTCCGTCCCATAATAAATGGCACCATGGAAAATGGCACGGTATTTTATAAAAGCTGAGGTGGCAAGGAATAATTGTGAAAAAGTAGGGATGTTTTGGGAAAGTAGTAGGGCCAACCATAAAGTTGTTGAAGTTAGTAAGGATATTGTAGGAATTTTACAACATATTCTTTACCATATTAGGTAAGAATGAAAGGGTGTCATTTTATGTGGGACGGACGAAAATAGAAAGGGTGCCATTTATTACGGGACGGAGGGAGTATATAATACTTACAAAACCTTAGTATAGAAACCAGTTCCCCAAAACCATTTCGCTAAGCACTTATAGAGAACCCATGTCGCTTCACCGACAAGTAACAAATCCTATAAAGGTTGCAAGAATACCACTAACCATGATGCCCTTGCTAGGCCAGAATCTAGCAAAGGTGAAGATGTAAAGCTAGTCACGATCATAGGCCCAATAAAAAGAGTTGGAAAACACCAGATGAAGGTAAACAGCTCTTCCCAATTAGAATACAACAAGACAACCATACTGACTAGAGTGTTAGATCTTTCTCTCTAGGAACCAACCTCGTAGACTCTTATTAGGGGTATACAAAGAGGCAACACTTGTCAGACCAATTTTGGAAGCTATCATTGCTTGGAATGGGTCTCCTACATCAGTGGTGCCATCTGTGGGGATCAAATTTTTTTCTTTCAAGGTATTGATAGTCCTTGAGAGAAGTCAGAACCCACACCAGAGTCATAGTCCAATCTGCAAACACATGAATAACGAACTTAACATGCGAAGAAGTCAGCAGACAGAATTTGGCTCAATAAGACTAAAGGAAAATTTTAGACATGGCACAACAACACCTAGCACAAGTAGCTAGCCTAATAGGCCAAGGAAGATTTAAATAATGGTGCATCCACACACTCACAAGCTTGGCACGCCTAAGAAAACCTGTGAAAAAGGTACACTTCCACACGGTAATTAGCTTCCACATGTATGGAAGAATGCATATTTAAAATAATCATGATAATCCCCCCCCTCCAATAGACGTAGTCACTAAAATTGCTTAGCCATGGAACTAGGCATGTTAGATATCGATCTAGGGAAACTTGAAAAACCCACGCTTGCATCAACTAAATCATGCTATTAAAATGAAAACTGACAAAGTAGTACGAGATGGACGGGCTCCCACAAGAAGGAAAAACCCATGAAGCGTCAACAAAACATGACTTGACAGCCTTATAGTGCACCACACCCTCATAACCAAAACAGCCTTACATTAAGCATTAGAAGAAAAATAAGATTAAAAAAACCTTTCAGTAAACTGAGCTATATTTGCAACGCAAATATAGTACAACAAAAAGGCATAGTCGCTTGACCAGTAAAAGATTTATTAATCTTAAGCTTCCATACAAAAAACTAAGGATTACATCAGGAATTGCATCCCTAAGCTGCAAACCTTTCCCTGCAGAAATCACAAATAAGTCCCTGGTTGTATGCTAGTGAGGCCAAAAGTCCCCAAGGAGAGATGTCAAAAGAATGGTCTTCCAATCATCCTAGGTTTTTTTGTAAAGCGCCCCCCTACCCCCCTAATGGGGCATCATCATCCTTATCTAGTAAGGAAGGCATACCAGCAAGTACTAATATCGCTCTGCCGGTACACCAACCCTACCATCCTATAGCCTAATCGGCAGATGACCAAAATGTACACTACTGGGAACTCCCCCCCCCATAAGCACCGGTTGAATATGAAAATGGCACCGATATTTTGTCACATGTTATACCAGTACCTAACTAACCCGGTACAAATTTGGAGAGTTATAAGCACTGGTATACCATACCGATGCTAGGAATTGAGCTCCCGTAGGAAAAAAGCCTATGCAAAAAAAAATTAAATACTGGTGTTCAAAAAGGGCATGTTCACATCAAATAATTGGGCAACGGTAGAACATGTACCGGTGCTGAATCACATCCACACCGTTGTCCAAAGATACATCACCATATACAGATAATAGGCAACGGTACACCTAATCAATGTTGGTGCTCATTTTTCAGCACCGATTTCATTTTTTGTTCCGGTGCTTAGATATTTTTAGTACTGGAAATTCTAGTTAGTAGTATGTTTTTTAGCACTGGTATAAAATTATTAGTTGCCCCGGTATAAAATCAATGTATAGTGTTTGGCGAATTATAGCATCGGTACTAACATCATGAATGACCGACGCTAGATTTTCAAAAAAAATGTGCAAGTTAATTTTTGAATTTGGGAACCACATGGGATCTACCACGGGGGGAAACGGACTATATTTAATCCCACAGAACTATATAAGAAATTGTAAATTTGCTATTGACTAAAAATAATTTTTTTTAAAATCATGAAATATCCATGTTAATACACTTTTTCCCATCACTCATCTAAACATAACACTCAATTAAAAGTATCCTGGATCATTTTTAGCATGTTTTGCAAAATTAGTAACCCATGACTTGCACCATTTGTTCGCCATCCCATGAAGTTCGAATGTGTGGTATTGCCCCTGGTCCTCTAGAAAAACCTGCAATTCGATTTGATTAAATGATAGTTAGTAGGAGGGGGTACTGCACTAGAAGGAAAAACTTTTGTTATTTGTTTTGATTTTTTATGCTTACGTCTTGTGGATTACTTAAAGTCGTCTTCATGGCCAGCTACTCTAGGAATAGCATGACATAGTAGCCTTACTCCCAGCTACCTCCTTGTCCTCGGTGCTAAGATACAATACCACAATACACAATGTATATTCAGTGTAAACATCAAACTAAACTATAAAGTATGTGCAAAATTTTGTGCGTGAATACTTACGTCTATGTTTGTTATCTTCCAGCTGAAATCAGCTGAGGGTACATTATTCCTTTCTTCCCTCTCATATTGATGTGTAAGCTTGGGGAAATTTTATTTACGATATGAACTTAGAAATTTTGATGGCAAGAATGAAGTCTACTTTAACGGATATTAATACCTGGAAAGAACTTGGGAACTGATATAATCTTCAGATTTTTTACTGCTGGTGAGTGTGTCCAATGTGAAGACATTGTTTGTACTGGGACAAATAAGGATGAGGAACCAATAGGAGCTGTGTTAGCATTTAACAAATTAATAGCCAAGGTGAATTTTACTGTAGTATGCAAACATTAATGTAATGTGTTTGACCTCCTGAGGCAGGGCACCACATTAATGTCAGCATTCGATGCAACCACAGTTTTCCAGATAAGGGAAAGTCGGTTGTTAATATCATCCTTCTTATAACCACATTTCTTCTGGTGTTTGTGACATAGAATTAGATTATCCCCTTGTTCGTTCCCTCCACTTTACTCCACAGGTGCCTATTAGTGTATAAATTAATTCATGTCATCGCCATTTTATGTAAACGAAAAAGGAAATTGATCGATTTGAAACTTACCCCATCCATAAATGTAGCTATGATTTTGAGATCCATGTCATGCCATGACAATTTTTGAGCTTGCATCCAAATTCCAACATTTGCTCGATGTCAAGTCCACATTTGTGTGGTTTAGCAAATGTAGATACAGGAAACTGGGTGAAATGCATAACCTTCCAGCAAGTGCTCATTTCAGTTGCCACCTCATTGAAATGTTTGATGGACTCCGTCATCATTGGATACGCAGTTAATTTACGGCAGTTTACAATCTGTATTTGGCCCATTAAAAATGTATGAAGTATATGAAACTTTTTCAAATATAATAGTAACGTGGTTTTAATGGAATTACCCATTTCAGCAGCTTGGTTGGCACCTCCGAATATTGTTTGCCCGGTCTGTAACTGGTTGTCGAACTGGATGACTGGGTTGACGAAGTATTGAAAGTTTGTAATATGTGACAAGGAAACAATGTAATTTTTCTATTATCATTTCAACACTTCGAATTTGTACAACATTAAAAATTTGTGCATAAACATATAATTGAAATGCCTCGTCCTCGGGGACCTCTAGGAATTACCATTACTTTTTGGAGGAATCATTGATAGGTACATCATTCTCCAACTTATTTGAGGTATCCAAATCATGATCGATCATAGCCACGAGTTAGTCGGCGACATATTCAACAGTCTCCCCAACATCAAAGAATATGTGGTTGGCAGAGGGTAATCCAGCTCTTGCATGGAATACAGGGTCAGAAACTCGGACACGAACAACTCCACTTGCTGATGTATGGTTGTGGCAGTTTTTTTGGAGAAATCCCTTCGCCATCGTGGCCCTTGACCCGTCTAGTTGCTTCATGAACAATGAAAATTTCTCCCCTTTATGTCATGCATTGTAGCACAGTAGTATATTTGTTGGAAAACATATAACAATATGTTTTAAAAATACTAGGGATGACGGAAATACAATGAACTTGTAATCCAATTTTTTACCTTATCATCGTCCTCCTCATCACTTAGATCACCCTCAGATTTGGTCGGTGCTGCACCGACTTAGCCCAACACCTTTTCAATGAATGTCTTGAGATCATGGAGCCCCGCCAATATTTGGACCCCCCCCCAAGCTGTTGCAATCCCCTTGACAAGCTGGTCAAGGCATGCCATCATCTCCTTCACCACCGGTTGGTCTGCAGGTTGCTTCTTTTTTATTATTGGGTTGGGGGACGAGTTATTACCGCATTTGTTCTGGCTTCGGGAAAGATGGGGTATGGCTACATCTTTTGGGAGGTTGGTCTGATTACCCTTACTTCCCCGGGTGATCCTTTTGTCAGTTGTCTTTATCTGGATATCTTCCTTGGGTTCCAAGACCAATGTCCTCCTACCAGCCTCCTCATTCATCCGTATCTAAGAATAGTCGTAAAATATTAAAGTTGAAATTAAAAATTAAATTAACTTGTAAACATTGTTATCCAGAATAAATACTTTGAAATGACCAATTATATGAAAATACTTACAATATCTTCACCGACGACTCTATCATTCGGGTCATTGTATGTGGTCTTATCTGGCAGCTTGGTGGACTCGAGGTAGACCAATGATATGTCCACTGTGAAGTCTATGTTCCCAATATCCTGCTCAATTTCCTCGTTTGTCAAACCTTGGGCAGCCAGTTTTGCTCTCTCTTCTTTCTTCCTTTTCTCAATTATCATTTCCCGAGTGACCATGTGACCGCTTCTTCCCGTCCGATGTGTATAAACCTTTCTCTTTGATTGGTCGCTAGCCGTCGCACTGATTTTCTATCAATATAAAAAAAATAGTGAGAATTTCGAAACCGATATAAGTAACTCATAATGAAATTTTGCTGTGAAAACATGAATGGACATAAACATGTTACCCTAAATTTGGGTTTCGTCCTCATTTTGTATAATCAGTGTCATTTCTCTTCCTCCATCCATTCGTACTTCTCCCGTGGTTTTATCTTCTTTTTGTTTTTGCCTTCTTTCACCTGCTTGACGTATTTTTTTGCAATTTTTATTTCCATTTCATTTGGACTTTGCTGGTAGCGACATACACAAACTCCTTCAATTTAGAAGCTGGGAAGGGATCAATTTCTGCTCAAACCCAAAGCTCGCATGCATTTGAATTTACAAAATAAGTGACATTATCTAATATTTTATATTCATATATGTGCAAATAAAAATACATAATACTAATAATGGAAATAATATAATCTATATAATGACATGAACTTACCATGATGTCCTTCTGCGGCTCCTCCTTGGTGTTATCGGGTACGTTATTCCAATGCATGTGTGTCCGAACTTGATTCACCGCCGGAATGCATAGTTACAATATGCAGTCCACTCGATCCAATTCTTCATGCAGACCATGTCAGATATATTGACATGTTCCGGTACCGGATCCCTCTCCTTTTCGAGCATAACCAACTGGCAAGTGGTTGTACCCCGCTCTTTGCACCAAGATACAATCTTTAATTTGTCAAAGGTTTTGCCATGTTTCCCCTCGCCTTGGAAACATCATCTGTCCCAACCTTCTTCTTTAGACCCTTCTTGGTCGGAGTCTTCTCATCCGGTGAGGACGACACTGCATCATTGTCCTCACCTGGTTTCTCAAATTGTATGACCAGGGGAACGACGAGTGTGACTGACTTGATTTGTTCATCATTTTTACTGGGTGCAACACCCCTCTTTCTCTTGGTAGGAGTAGTGTTTTCCTTTCCCTTTGGAGGCATCTACAAGAATCACAAACAAAGTGAGGGTTAATAGGAGAAAAAGTGCACTGGAAATTAAATCAATTCAAACAAGCAATTCAGTTCCACAAACCAATAGAACATTTCAAAGGTCCAAACCAATCTGAAGTTCATAATTCATAACATTCCAAATCGTCGAGAACAACATCATGCCATTAAAACATCGACATGCATGATATAAAAAAATATTAAACTACAATGGAATACAAATCCAAGTTCAAAATTCATCCTAAAAAATCTTTCAAGCCAAGCCTTACATTTAAATAATCAATTTTATGGAGTGTAAATGAAAAACATGAAACTTTCCCCACAATGTGAATTGAAACTAACTATTTTATTGAAATGACCACGTCGAATAATCGGCATTTAGGATATTGCAAAGAATCACACCACACTGGAATACACATAAAACCAAATTACTCATACACATCAGGCCTTCTACTTTTACAATCTAATGCCAAAATCCCAAACTCTATCCACACTATCAATGGTAAACTAACCTTAAAATTTATTAATAGTAATGTAAAAATAGTTCTCATTCCTCAATGGAAGCTGTGTTTTCTATGTCCTGCGACATAGATCCCACATGAATGTTAGGCCGTCCTCATTGTCATTGAATAATGGGAAAGGCCGAATTGCATTAACAGCTTCCAAAAATTAGTAGCTCATAACTTTCCCCATATGGTCAAATTGCATTTGGAAATCCAATTGCAAACTTTGAAGCCCCGTCTCCAATGTCGACCCTGGATTCAATCGACGGCGCAGACACATAATTCTTTGGTCCAACCTTGCATAATGAATCAACAGAGATTGGTGACATAGGGTGTTGTCATAGTTTGGTACCCCCACTTTCGAAGACAGTAACGAAATGAGGCTGCAAAAACCACAGGTTAATATCTTGTCCTTGTCCCGTATCACATTCTGATCCAAATATTGTCTAACATTCCAATAAACCTTGTTTTTAATTTCATACAATACAATTATCCGAAACTTATGAACTTTGGTGTTCACGATAACCGGGTCAAAAGGCATGCTACGAGATGATACCACGCATTCATTTCTGGTGTAAGCAGCTTTTTGGAAATTTGGACCACCCAAGAAACACTACGTCATCAATATTTGTTTCCTCCCTTATGATACACTGCACGACTATTTTATAATCATCAACATGTGGCTCACTTAAATCATATCATACAATGATAACTGTTTGTCCTCCGCCCTTGGTAAGTCAGACAATCCGTACAAATCATTGATAGCAATTGGGGACAGATGGACTAATTTTCCATGACATAATACCATTTTGGACCTCATTTGACACCGCATGTTGGCATAGAACTCTACGATGGTCAGGTTGAGGGTGGGTGGAGTTTCACAAAATATTTCCCATCCCATGTTCTTAATGGTTTCACCAAAAAGTGGATTTGTTTCTAATCCCCTTTCAGGATAATGCTTCTGAAAACAATCATTTTGGGCTAACAACAAGGCCTCCTCGGATACAAACCTATCCTTTGACTTGTTCGAATGAGATCCACATGCCGAGGAAGAAACTCCTTCTTTCCTAGGCCTCTTACTTGGCGTTTTGGGGGATATAACCTTCATTAGACATAGAAGCATTTTATCAAACACCTTGTGTGCAAAGAAATGTACTCAAAATTGTACAGAGTTCTAACAGCTTGACAATCAGATTATCCATACAATAATTATCTATTATGCATAAGACGTACAAAAAACACAAATAAATCCAAATTAGAACCATAACTGGAAGCAAGACAACCCACGTATAAGTTTGGAGTATTAACAAATGTCATTCATTATGTATTCATTGGAAAATACAAGATTCAATTATTAGAGATCAATATATGGGCAAAGTGAAAAGATGATATGACCTTGAAGTGTATTGGAAGAAAACTTGAAGTTTATTTGATGTTGATGTCAAGGTCGAAAGAGAGCGTTGATAATGAAACGAAGCAGTGAGGAAGAAATTTAAAGTGTTCAGGGAAATTAGCACCAGTACAGTAACCCTCATACCGGTGCATCTTGGGCAAAAGTAGCTGCGTTGGGCTGCTTTATGCAGAATTTAAATATGGAAGTGGGCAGAGGCTAAGGGTTTTTTTCCTTCTAACTGTTGAGCATCGGTATACAATATGGTGCTAATACAATGAACAAACCAGTGCCTATTTAGCTAAATCAGTTATGTTGGGCTGCTTTAAATGTGGAATTGAAATATGGAAGCGGCCAGTGTCTTAGGGGTCAATTTTTTCTAACTATTAACCACCGTTAACGAACAAACCAGTGCCTATTTAGTTTTAAAAACTGCATTGGGCTGCTTTAAATGTGGAATTGAAATTTGGAAGTGGGCAGTGACTTAGGAGTCAATTTTTTTCTATCTGTTGAGCACAGGTATAATATCCGGTGCTAGTACGATCAACAAATCAGTGCCTATTTTGTCAAAGCAGCTACGTTGGGCTGCTTTAAATATGGAATTTAAATCTGGAAGTGGGAAGTGGCTTAGGGTCCATATTTTTACTGCTTAGCACCGACCAGTGCTAATTGTATAAAATACCGGTGCCTCTTGCCTCAAAGGCAGCTCAAAGACAGCCCAAAGCAGTTGCTTATAAAAAATAGAGCATGCGCCCTGTCTATTTGAACTAGTATTAACCGGTTCTAATGCATATTCTACAATAAAATCAACCATTAAACATACATAATTAATCAATGTATTAATCCGGAACACTAGGGACCACTTAGATTTCATTTGAACTCTTTAAAAAGGCTACAAGAGGCTACAAAATAGAAGGAAACATGAAAAACTAAATCCCTATCTTTTAAGTTTAAGTACTACATTTACACCCACAATATGACCATTCTCATCCACCTTCAAACCGTCCCCATGTGATCGTCTACATACCGGTGGTCCAACCACGTCTTCCAAACTCGGGAATAAGGATGGAAACTCCCCAGTGTCAAATTTAGCTGAGCGATCGATTTCATCATCAAAAAAGAAAATTCTTCCCATGTAGGACAACATGCCACTTCTCATTGCTTGGGTTCTGATATAAAATACTTGTCGAGCTTAGGCAGCTAGGATGAACTAGTCATTCTCGTAACAGACTCGATTTAGGTCCACCAGTGTTAAACCCATGGGCTTCTCGAAATGGACACCTACACTGTTCTCGACCCATCAACACTTGAAGACAAAAACTTTAAAATCTACATAATCCAACTCCCATATCTCCTCGATCACACCATAAAAGAATATAAAAGCAACGATGGGGTTTTTGTTTTCTTGCTCGACTACCACAGGGATTCAAATTCCTTGTAAACTCCACTGTTCTGCGTAGTGATCTTGCTATCTTTCTCAAATGTTGAAACTAAACCCATTCATGTTAAAATCCTGGTATCTTTACACCTTGCAGTTGGGTGTCCTTGCAAACGCACAAATCTTAGCATGCATTCCACCCACATTACAACGAATGCAAAATCAGTTGATAAAAGTTGAAGAATGCTTTGGTGTATCTGATTTGAAGGTCATTCTGGATGGAGTTCCTCTAACAAAGAAATGTGCTCCTCAACATATATTGTAGTCTCACTATTGTTTCTAAAACATAAAGGTGTACCTTAATCAACTCAGCATTGTAAGGAGTGTAAAGTATACCTTTGGACCGTGGGATTCCATCCTTTCCTCTCACTTTACACATGCTTCGGAACTCTAAGTGTTGTCTTCCTAATCAAAATCACAGTGCAATACTCAATGATCTCCTCTGTGACATACCTCTGCACAATGTTAGCATCAGGTCGCCAACGATTGTGAACGTAGGACTTAAAGACCTCAATGTGACGCTCGAACATGTACATCCAATGCATCCCTACAGGACCGCATATTCCAATTTCCCTAATAATGTAGATGACTATATGTACCCTAATGCCGAAGAATGCTGGGGGAAAGTACTTCTCAAACAAACACAGCACTATAATTCCCTCACGTTTTAATCATCAAGTTGTTTCCTACTAACATTCTTACGAAAAATGGAGTTGAAGAAAAAACAAATGCGGATGATGCAAAATCTCACCCCCTCTTCCATGACACCCCAGATAGCAACGGGTAAAATCTCTTGCATCAAGATATGATAATCATGTGATTTCAAAGCATTAAGAAACAATTCATCGTTCACAAAGACTTACATAGGAACAGTAGCCAGACGGTACCATCACCCCTTAATACACTCACAAACCAACTTCATCTC
>JAULKK010308634.1:0-12082 GCA_032355705.1 Rubia peregrina
AGCTACTTAGTTGTAGTTAGTAAGCAAAAAGGGCTTATAAATTACATCTTTGAGAGGTACGGCGATGACCTCCCAAAAGGCTAGTGAGGGGAGCTTGTGGCGGATCTATTGGAAACAAGTGTTTGGGGGGAAGCTATGGAGCTGTATATAGAATTGGCTGAGGAGTCAAGAAATTTTAGTTCAAGGTATGATCTAAGCAGGCAAAACCAGAACACCACAAGTACCCCCTCCAACAATAGAAAGCATGAGGATCAAATGATAGCCCTTACTTCTACGGTGAAGTCTTTAATGACTAAGTCCATAAATGTGCCGCATGTGAAGTCTTGTGCAATTCATTCATCAGTGCTTCTTATGGACACTTGCCCTCGTTTACAAGATGATTATGTCGATAAGGGGAGTGCCATGGGATATCAAGGAGGGCAAGGCTATCAAGGCAATAAAGGCTATTAAGGTGGTCAATACTACAAAAATGGGCCTTAAAATGCCAATTGGAGGGACCATCCCAATATTCGGTATGGAAATGCTCAAGGGGGTCCAAATGCTAAACCTTATGGCTCCCCACCAACAAAAATATCAACCTCCTCAATAAAAATTCCAAAGGCTCCCAGATAAGCCCCATGATTAAGGTGAAAGTTTGGGGATGTCGAAGGGTGAAGTGATGCAAACTTTGGGGAGATTAGTGCGGAAAAGTTCAAAAAATTTCAAGAAAATGCCGAGTTAAGAATCAAGAGACTAGAGACTCAATTGAGTCAAATGGCTCAAATATTGAATCATATAGATTTAAAAGGTTCAAGAAAACTTCCTTTCCAACCGGAGTTGAACCCTTGCCAAAATGCAAGCGCTATCACTTTGAGAAGTGGTAAGGATATTGGCACTTCCCGGGATAATGGTGAGATTGTTGGAAAAAAATATAAAAGGGTTGCATGTTTTGAGAAGGAAGTGGAGGAAGAGGCCGAGAAATCGGCCAAAGAGAGAGTAAGGGGAAGGAGATTGAAGAAGAAGTCGTAATCGTAAAATTGGATTCCAATCCCCAAGCCATCATTCCCTCCTCACAAGAAAGCAAAGATGGCGAAAGTCCTTTCCTACGAAGGACATCTACAAAGTCTTTCGTAGATGTGAGGTAAATATCCCTCTCTTGTATTGTAATTAATAAATTTCTAGATATGCTAAATTTCTTAAGGAATTGTTTGTTGTGAATAGAAAAAAGTTAAAGAATAAGCTTAAGAGTGGGAAAAATGAGCATGTCTCCACTTTGTACCAAAAGGAATTACCTTCTAAATGTAGCGACCCTGGCATGTTCATAATCTCTTTAATGATAGGGAACACAAATTTTTAAAAATCCATGCTTGATTTAGGTGCTTCAATAATTGTGATTCATTACTCCTTAATGAAAGCCACAATCTAGGTACTTTGCACAAAAACTGGGGCGGTAATCCAATTAGCTAACCATTCTATTGCATACCCTAACGGTATTGTCGAGGATGTGTTGGTTAATGTGGATTCCTAAATATTCCCCGCGGATTTTGATGTTCTTAATATTGAGAATGATAAAAATTCCGCCATTATTTTGTTGGGAAGACCATTTTGGAAAACTTCAAGGACGATAATTGATGTGCATAGTGGTACCCTCACCATGGAATTTTATGGAATTAAAGTGTGATATGAATCTCCTTGTGAAGACTCTGTATTGCAAAATTTAAATCTTTGACTAAACTGGGGATTTTGCTAACTACTATAGCCACACAAAAATTGCTAACAACTAGCCCTCGCGATTTCTCTCAATTTTCCAAATCTGCTCACTAACTAGTCTGCATAATTAGTTCACAAATCAAAAGTATTGATACTTAATTAACCCGCAGGATGAAGAAACAATGAAGAATGCTCACAAGAAAATAGTATGAACTCAAAATTTTGAATATATGATTGACAAAAGGGTAGAAGTGTCTCGGCCAAACCCCTCTATTTATAGGACTTGGTTCGGCTAGAAACCCTAATCCGAAATAGAATCTGAATAAACGTATGGCAGTATTAAGAAGCTAAAACCATATCTAACTAAAATACCTAAAATAAATGACTACTTGGCCGATTTCATCAAGATGTATTCTTGAATGAACATTTCCCTTTCTAATCTTACCCAATCTAATTCTAATCAAAATAAAACTAAATATTCTTAAACCCTAATGGGCCAGATTTCAAAATTAAGCTCTTCAAATCCCACATGGCAGAAAATTTATCTCTAAAATCCAAAATGAAGTAATTTTACAATAGTTTACAATGACCACACTACCTCATTAAAAACACATTGGGAAAAAAGAGTATAGTGTTCCTCATGATGTCTTCACTTCCTTGACACTCTTGAACAATTTATCCAAGAACCTGTCAATGTTGATCTCTTCATTAATTATTCATTATGAAGTTGATCCATCAAAACGTTTAAAGCAGCATATCTAAGCTTTGTTCTTTCCCTAGCCATAGGACCTGCCATGTTACTTAGAGGATCCCGAACATAACCTTTAAATGTTTTATCAAGCTTTGGAATGTCATCATCTCCGGTGGAAGTATTCTTGTCACTTGGATCCGTATAATTTAACATAAATAAATCTATGAAATATCCCATTGAAGAACATTCTTGCCATGCTATAGATATTATGGAAAATGTCGTGCAAGATGTTTTTGAATTAAGTGGTGAGGATTATTTTTAGTTACTTTGGAATTTGATAGTAATTATGCATATCGTGTATTCCATGAGCACGAACTTGAAGGAAATCTTTGAGGACTTCGAATATTCTTTAAGAGATGAGATTAAACCCTCTTCCTCTAGCCTTAAAAGAGTACAAGAAAGCGAAATTCCTCCTATCACTTGTGAAAGCCTTGGTTGTTGAGCTAAAACCTTTGCTAAGTGACCTCAAGTATGCATTTCTTGGGGAAGGGGAGACACTACCGGTCATCATTTTGGTTAACCTCGCTAAAGAGAAAGAGAATAAGCTAATGGTGGTGTTGCAGGAAAACAAGGAAGCAATTGGATGAACTATTGCCGACATCAAGGCATAAGTCCATCCACTTTCATGCATGGAATTTTGTTGGAAGATAACGCAAAGCCTGTACGACAACCCCAACACCAAATAAACTCACCTATGATGGAGTTGGTGAAAGCGGAGGTACTCAAATTGCTTCAAGCGGGGATGATTTATTCGATTTCAGATGGCAAATGGGTTAGCCCAAATCAAGTGGAGCAAAAGAAAAGTGGGGTGATGATATTTGAGAAGGAAAAGGGTGAAATGGTGCCCACTCATGGCCAAAATGGGTGGCATGTTTGCATCGACTACCGAAGGCTAAATGTCGTAACTCAGAAGGATCAGTTCCCATTGCCATTCATTGATCAAATGCTCAAGAGGCTAGCAACTCATCCATTCTATTTCTTCTTGGATGGATACTTGGTCTATTTTCAAGTGGCTATTGCACTGGAGGACCAAGAGAAAACAACCTTCACATGCCCCCTCGGTACGTTTGCTTACCTGTGTAATGCCTTTTGTGCTATGTAACACCCCTGCCACTTTCTAAAGGTGTATGGTAAGCATTTTCTCTGAATTAAGTTTTTTGTTGAAGAGTTCATGGATGATTTCATCGTTCATGGTAGTTCCTTTGATATTTTTTAAGCAAATTTAGAATAAGTGCTTAAGTGTGGCATTTATACTAATCTTGTGTTAAATTCCGAGAATTTTTATTTCATGGTAGAACAAGGTATTGTCTTAGGCGATGTTTTCTCCTCTAAGGGTATTTAGATAGACAAGGCAATTCAAGACACAATTCAAACTTTTCCTTATCTACTAATGTGTGCGATAAGCATACTTTTCTTGGTCATGGAGTATTCTATCGCTGGGTCATAAAGGATTTTTCAAAGATTCCATCTCCTTTGTGCAAGTTGTTGCAAAAGGAGATGGAATTTTTGGTAGATGAGGGTTGTAGAGGGGTCTTCGATACATTGGATGAAAGGTTAGTTTTGGCCCCTATCAGGGTTGTAGACCTCGTGGCCTATCATTTTAGCCGATTGGTTCCTTTACAAAAAGTTTAGGTAAATGTTCAAATTATGAAGAAAATACGGGAGAATGCATATATCTTTTGAAAATCTTGTGATATGTGTCAAAGAGTAGGGAATATTTCTTCTAGGAATGAAATGACTAAAAAATCCATGTTATATTGTGAAATATTTTATGTTTGGGTCATTGATTATATGGAACCTTTCCCTAACTCTTGTGGATTTACATACATTCTTCTTATGGTTGATTTTATATCAAAGTGGGTTGAAGAAAACCCACTAGGGTTGATGATTCTAAAGTGGTTGTGGATTTCTTAAGGGATAACACCTTCTCTATGTTTGGACTCCTTGAGTCATGATTAATGACAATGACACCCACTTTTGTAATCGGACAATAGAGACACTTTTGAAGAAGTATGGCGTCACTCACAAGACTTCCATCGCTTATCACCCTCGAACCAATGGCCAAGCCAAAGTTTCTAATAGGGAAATCAAGTTCTTCCTTGAGAAAATGGTTAATCCTAACTGGAAGGATGGGAGTTCTCGGTTGAATGACTTTGTGGGTGTATAGGACGGGTTACAAGACACCAGTCAATATGTCACAATACCAGTTAGTCTTTGAAAGCCCATTCCATTTACCGATGGAGATAGAGCATAATGCATATTGGGCGGTCAAGAGTTTCAACCTTGATGTAGATGAGGTCGGGTTGCATAGGAAGTTGCAATTGTAATAATTGGAGGATATAAGAAGAGAGTCCTATGAAAAATATGAGATCTACTAGAAGAAGACAAAGGTATGACATGATAAGATAATCAATAGGAAAGATTTTGATGTGGGTCAAAAGGTCCTCCTATTTCAATCTCGGTTTCACCTATTTTGCAATAAACTAAGGTTGTTATGGATTAGTTATTTTAAAGTGGTGAAGGTATTCCCTCATGATGTGGTGGAAATTATGGATCGAGCTTTGCCCAAGAGCTTCAAGGTTAACAGACAACTTATGAAACCTTACCCCGAAAGCTTTGTGCTGGAAAAAGGAGAGGATGTTGATCTTCTTGATCCAATTTGTGTGTAAACCCAAAAGGGAGTAAGGTGTGCCGACGATGATAAATAAACTTGGTTTTGATAATCTATATAGTCATTTGTGACTTTTCGTCGATGTTGTTTCAATTTGGTATTTATCGTTGTTTTTCATTATTTTGTTTTGTTTCTTTCAAGGTTGTGTTTTACCCATGATTTTGTAGCTAAATAAGTTTATTGCATTGGATGAATGAAAGAGTGAAGGTTATAAGAAGGATGAATCAAAGTGGAGCTTGGGAAGTTGATGAAAAAAATTATATGTCTGAGGTACAAATCTGTCGCGGGTCGTGAGGAATCCCTTGCGGGCTATGAGAGATAGGGGAAGTTTACAAAATCTTAGTAAATCTCTGTAGTGAGTCGCGAGATATCCTCACGGGCTGTAAAAAGATTCAGAAACTTTTGAAAAATTTGTGATTTCTAGATGTGCTTTTGTCGCGGGTCGTGACAGTTTTCTCCTAGGTTGCAACGCTACACCAGGAAAAAAATGAACTTCCAGTAAAAAATTTGTCGCAATCTGCGACAATTCCTCACTGGTCGCGACAACATTCAGAAGTTTTTTGGAAATTTGCAACTCCCAATACCCTTTTGGCACGAGTTGCAGGGATTTACTCGATAGTTGTGGCAGTCTGCAGCCTTTTAACTTCCTAGACCCTTTCGGTCATGAGTCGCAAGGCCTTCCTCACGGATCGCGATAGCGGCTCAAATTTGAATTAAAAAGTAGGCTGAGCCCAGAATCTGTACAATCCATTCTCTTCCTTCATCGTCCTCTTCTCACAACCACCGCTCTCTTGTCATTCCTTCACGAATCTGGCCAAGAATCACCACCTCCACACCGATAATCCTCCCCTCTCACTCTCCCAACTATTCCCACATTCTAATCCACAACCAAACTTGCTTAAATCCAAATCAATATTAACCCTAGAAATTGGGAATTTTTGAAAACTCATCCCTTGCGGATTATGGTCTATGTGGGTTTGTTAAATTCACTCTCCTTTACTCATATTTGGTAAAACTCTCCATTCTATACTCATTAATTGTCAATTTTTGTGTAGGTTATGAATTTGTGATATTTTGGAATTATGGGATTGAATATTTGTGACGAATTTGTGAAGTTGGATATTTGATATTGTTGGATTTGGTATGATATTGGTGTGTGCTTTCTCAATGATAGTTATGTTAACTTAGTTGGCCAATAACATGATAATCGTTGAAATTGTGTGCTTATGCTAGACATTGTGTTAGTGGCTATAACGTGGTTCTTGAAAAATGAATAAGTATTCTTGGCTAGATTAGGTTTAATTTGGGGAATACAATTGTGGTATGTGGCCAATCTTTGTGAAATTAGTGCATAAAGGTTTATGGAAATATTAAGCATTGAACTATGTTGAATTCTTACTTGTGGTGACATATAAGCGCTAGCATTTTTGTAGATGTGTTTTGTTGATTGTAGTGTGCCAACTACATAATGCGATTGTGATGAATAAATTCTGTAATGATCCTTGCATATTTTTTGCAACATGTTGGATATATCACAATGTAATTTCATAGTGGTGATTGGATGATGGGAATTGTGATGATCGTTGAAAATACTAGGGTTTATTGAAACTTTTGATGCCAAACATAGTATTATGAATTCACGTGTACTTCTAAGTTTTGACACATTTTTCTGTGATGATTAGTTCTTGATATCAGATGGTACCCAAGAGACAACGAGTCATAAGAGGAGCGAGTTCTTCAGCGGCACCTCCACCTCTTTTTCCAGTTCGAGAACTGAGGTCAGACAATTACATGGGATTGAATCGTATCACTGGAGGAAATGCCGAGTGATGGGATTGCCCAGTCAAGTTCTATAGAATGATTAAGGAAACCAACTTATTGATGAAGGGGCTTTGGAGACCCTAGGGTTGAGGGAGCTAGTTAGTTGCCTCCTTACCAAGCAGGCCTTGGTGAATTTATCAATAAGAGTTCACCTACCCACCCTTGGTACACCCTCGAGTTCCTCACCATGGTGAAGGTTTATACCACGAGGAGAGATGACCGAGGGAGAGAAAAAATATGTGAGAAGTATATCCGGGTCCATTTGAATGATGTGTCATATGAGACGACCTTCTCGGAGATCGAGATAGCTTTCGATTGGGGCACCCACACTTCCGAGAGCACTATGATCCGTTGATCCCAACCCACACTAGTTGTGATGATACTATCTTTGGGCTAGCCATCACTAGGAGAGTCCGAGATGTTCGGGACAAGAACAACCTGATCATCCACCCCACTCTTCGGGTTGTGCACTGCTCTCTGACGGTACTCTATTCTGTCATGCTGAGTCGACGGATGTACTGAATGATGACTATCCGCCCCCTCCCAAGCACCGTTAAACATGAGATGAGAATGCCAAGAGCTATTATGGGTCAAAGATAGAATTTATAGTTTCTCCCGTTCCTACTACCATATTACCAAGAATGGTAGATTGTGGAAAGTACCGGGGTCATCCACAGAGATGTTAAGAATCTAGTAATTTACTAAATACAACCATGGTTGGGTCATCAATTAGAACACATGTTAGGAGTAAACAGTATTGTGAAAATAAACATTGGGGGAGGGAATTTTCAACTATCAACTACAAGCATGCTATAAATGGAATAAACAATATAAAAAGCACCATTACATGGTTGATGTTATTTCGATCATCGATTTCATAAAATAAAAGAAATTAACCCTATTCTAGTGTTTGTGTCACATGATGTTGACAATGCTCGAAACTTCCCAATACCTTTCACTTAGACGTGCGTGTATAAAATTTTCAATCAGTCTCGCCTCCACAACTAGAGGAGTACAATAATGGCTATGGCATATTTTGCAAGTCTGATTCTCCCCAGTGTGATTAAATCTCAGGCAGAACACCACGAACGAACTACCCCTAGGCCTACAAAGGCAAAGAAAGTAGCTGTCTTATCGATGGCTTCTAGGATTAACAAAAGAATCCTACTTTTCTACCTACTTTATCTCTACCCACAACCATTCGAACCTCCTTGGCCACCTAACTAGATGCATGGTCAATCATGATGACTAACAATGGCGACACACCCATTTTTGTTCAATCACACCCCAATCACATTTAGGTTTCCTTAACCCGGGGGGGTATTAATAGTGCACTAACATGAAAGTAGACTCCATTGTGTGCCAACAAAGTGTAACTTTCATGCAATTTATAAGAATATCAAGAAAAAGCCAACATAATGATCACAAAACACATAAAACTAGGTAGATTTAAAAAATCACCAAATAAATATCAACACGTGAATAAAAATTTAGTACCCAAGCTAGATCCCTATGCCGTAAGCATTATATCTAAGTATTTTTATTACATTCAACACTTTTGGGCAAAAGAAAGATGAAAAGATGAAAAGAAAAGAAACTAGAGAGAAACGGGAGTGTTTTCTCTCTCCATCTACCTAGTAAGATCTAAAAATGAGCATAAACTTGAACCCTAACAGACAATGGTCCATATATATAGTAGTAGGGAATATGGACTAAAAATAGGCCCAAAAGTGGTAAGAAAATCCTAGCAGCCACCAGGACTCGTGCTGCGCGAGGGGCCGGTCTTGGTATGGGCCGTGCTGTGTCACCTGATGCGGGCCGCTGGCTGAGTCTTCGTTTTGCTCATTTTTATCCGTGCTAAGCATTATTTTGTGGCCCCAATGGCTGGAACCTTATTTTGATCACTACCTCGGTATGACCCTCGTCATTCTTCACACCCCGTAGGTTGGTCTTGGCATTTTTAGATTGAAATGGCACGGGACGTGTAAAGTAGAATATCCCGCCCCCATACTTACCTGATTTTAGAGTGAAAATAGGGGACCCTCGTGTCAGAAATTGACACGGTATGTGCCAAGTGATATGGGCCGTGCCAAGGCCCACTGACACGGGCAGCGCCAATTGGTGTGGGTCGTGCTAGATTTTAATCCCCCCCAAGCTTGTGTGGAATCTTTGGACCGATTTTGGAGATCTTATAGTTGATTTTATTGCACTTTAGAAGAAAATCCTATGATGACACCCTGAAGTGCGGATGTTGCCCATAACATCGTGCAACCTCGAATAGCGATACCTTTGCTTCTTCTTTGGCCTTCTTGAACTTTGAATCCACCTTTCTTGGTCCTAATTCCTTCTACAATCACGATTTGGAGTTTGTGGCCTTCAATCTCCTATCATCCTTGCAAATAGCCTTTGATGTCTTCTACCATCCTTGCGAATGACCTTAAAATATCTACTACCACCATGGTGGATGGCCTTCCACCAAAGAAAATGAAAAAATACTCACGTGCAACCTAATAATGAGATCAAAGAGGAAGATCTAGACGCCCGTGAATACCAAGTTCCCATTAGTTCCAATTAAGTCTACAAAATGCGGGATTTAGATAAGAAAGCCAAAAGTGGTCATCTAAACAATTTGTCGTGCAAACCTAGCTAAAACTAGAAATCAACCAAACAAAAGTTAATAATAAATGTGTTAAATGCATCAGCTAATGCATGCATAATGGTGCACATCAATGACGTCTGACATCCATGGTATTTCAATGGTGAGAGCACAAGATATGGATTCTCGATGGGTTTCTGGGTGGAGAAGGTTGTCCAAATGTCAAAAAAGGTTTCAGGAGGTGACATCTCGGTGGGTGATGTGGTATTCCCAATAAAGCAAAGCAACTTTTGTTCCCCGTATGTCATTTCTCCCTACAAAACAGATCCCGAAAATGATTCTGGAGGAAATGCTTCAACGATCAAGGTAGTGCTCTCCTTTAGAGAATTAGATTTTCTTAGTTTTGTTTTACTTACCTTATTCAGTGTTGTTCTCCTTGTATTTATAGATGTTCACAATCGTTGTTCCGTATTGTCCGCGTCTGAGATCGTGGGTTACATCATGGTTCCTACAATTTTGTTCGTGTTTAAATGCTCAAACATGGTTCTGCTTTTATCTGTTCGTGGCTAAGTCTTTCAGACAAAGCTCCACTTTTTGTGGTTAGTTAACCTTACCGACATTTCAGTCCTGGGCTGGGCCTTAGGGTTAGCAACCTTTAATTTATGGGTTAGTGATATGGTCCATGGGCTAGGTATACACCATAACCCCCCTCCCCACAGCCACCTTGAAACATTGAAAACACGAAGCGATGACTTCGCTTGTGGAATATATACAAACTGTTCTTTTATGATTTTTTAAAGCTTTAACAACTTGTTAGTCATTGATGTAACCAAGATTATTTTCGCGAAGTGTTGCTTGCTTCTTGGCTATACTTGAGATTTTGTTGGGTTTTCTAATTTTTAACTTTGAATTTGAATCTTTACTGTATGTGTCGTACTTCTTACAAATTTAAACATTGAAGATTTTTTCCCATTGAATCGATATTTACTCCTCTTTTTTCAATAAAGTGAGATGAACTCCTCTTTTTTCATTGAACCAAGATTTCCTCTCCTTCCGTTATATTTTCCCCCTGTGATTGTTTATGGCTTAACTCTGCACTATTCAGTGTATTGCATTCACTCATATACCGCCGACTTCTCGTATTCCTAAAAAATATGTTAATTTTTGTCAGACATTCAATATTATTATCCTGTCTGATTTGACTCCTCTTGGCTTCTCAGTTTTAGAAATTAAATTCCAGAACATTTTTTGGATTCTTCATCTTCTTCCTACCATCTTTATCGCTCCGGCTCTCATCGTATTCCATCAAGTCATAAGCTTGCTTGTTCTTAATATTCTCCCTTTCTAAGACGATTCTTATAGTTTTGAATTTGTACGACGTCTCTATTCTGTCAATGTTGTTTATCCATCTTGGTCTAGAAGTTCTCCGTTGGTTTTCTTCTTCGTATTTTTTCTTGATGTGTATTCTATGTTCCTTTTCTCATCTTTCACAAAAATATATCCTTTTGTGTTTTGCAACTCTAATTGATAGGATTTTCGTCTAAATATTACGAGCTATGTCTACCTCTAAAGTAGTTGATTCTGTAAAAGATGTCCATCTTGATGATGTCAACTTCGGGAAGGATTTCGACCATCTCATCGGTTCTTCTATCGTCTGTAGCATCCGTTCCAATTACCACTTGGGAAATTTAAAAATAATTTCCCTTTTTTTCTTCGTATGAGTTTAGATCTCCTGATAACTCTAATAGTGTTCGCACTCCTCCTCCTGGATTTATCTCATGTTATCTGGATTATCTTAAGTTTGGACAGGCTTTTCCTTTATCTCCACACTTATTAGACCTACTCTAACATTATAGAGTCTCTTTATCTCAGTTTCATTCTAAGGGTATTTCGATCATTTTTGTTTTCTATCTTGTGTACAAGCATGCCCAAGTTTCTTTTTTTATTGACCTATTTTGTAGTTTGTATCAGCTTCGTAAGGTGAAAAACTCATCTGACCAATTCACCTTTTATCCTGTCATTCGCAATGTTGAGTTTTTCAGTGGATTTCCTAATAACTGTGGTGTGTGGCTTATAATAATTTCTATTTAAAACTTGGTAATGGTAGAGAACAAAACCTCCTAGTTTGGAACTATAATGTTCCCAAATCCAAACTTCCCAGGGTCAGGGTTCGTCTTAATGCTAACTCAACAGTTGTTTTAAGACTCAGTGAACGTTCGATATATCTTCGCCATGGTGATTCTGAGATTGATGGTTTTCGTTTGCTTTTATTTTGTCGTTTCCTTTTGCCATACTTTTTATATTTTAATCTTCACAATATATCATTATTTCGGTGTGTTCGTCTGACTTATATTATATCCTAGATTGTAGATATGGATTTAGCTAAAAGTTTCGTTAATAGAACATTTCTTTCTTCTGATAATGAGATTGAAGAGATGGAGAACAAACGATGCCATTGAAGATGAAATTCCCGGGGAGAATATTAGCGAAGCCAATCTCAATTAATAATTACTGAAGCTACCACCACCAAAGGGGCAGAAGTAAATGTTGACAA
>JAULKK010308645.1:0-12082 GCA_032355705.1 Rubia peregrina
GGTGACTAGAGCTATTCAACGCAGATATTATTATGATATCGGTGCTCACAATCTTACTGCTGATCTACTTGCTCAATCTGAGCCCACAGATTATCGCACTGGTCTTCAGGATTAGACTTGGGTTTCTGCCATGGTTGAAGAGATGATAGCTCTTTGTGGCCAGCACACTTGGGATTTAGTGTCTCGGCCTTCGGACGCCAACATTGTTGGCTCCAAGTGGGTTTATCACCTAAAGTATCAACCAGATGGCACTATTGAATGTCATAAAGCTAGAATTGTTGCATAGGGTTTCTCGCAGATTCTGGGCTTTGACTTTGATCACACTTTCAGTACTGTGGTCAAAGCCTCCGCAGTTCAGATAGTTCTCAATGTTTCTACCATGCCCTCCCGGTCTCTTCATCAGCTAGATGTCAAGAACACCTTTATTAATGGTGTCCTCGATGCTCCGTTTTATATGAAACAACCTGTTAGATACAAGGACCCTGTTCATCCATATTATGTTTGTCGCTTGCGAAAGGCCATTTACGGACTTAAGCAGGCTCCTTGGGTTTGGTTCCAAAACTTCAACACTTATTTGACTTAGCTTGGTTTTTAGTGTAGCTCCGTCGACACTTCACTGTTTACTCTTTCAAGATGATCATTATTATTGTATCTGCTGGTGCATGTGGACAACATTATTCTTACAGGGAACGATTCAACTCTCCTTAGGCAATTCATTGATTAGACGCATCGTGAGTTTGCAATTAAGGACCTCGGTTCTTAGCCTTGAAGTTTTACCTACTTCATCAGATTTACTTCTTGGAGAAGAAAAGTATGCTCAAGACATTCTTTCTCGTGCATGGATGTCTGATGCTACACCGGTCTCTACACCACTTTTGCTAGGTTATCAGCTGCATAGTTCAATCAGTCCACCATTTTGGAATCCAACTTTATATTGTTCTTTAGCTGGGGATCTTTGGTAATTGACCATCATTCATCCTGATTTGGCTTTCTCGGTCAACACTGTCAGCCAGTTTCTTCAGGATCCTAGAGACGATCATTTTGCTGCAGTTACTCAGATTTTGCGGTATGTTCAGGGCACTTTGCATTTTTGTCTTCCTTTTCGGTCTTCCAGTTCTCCAGAGGTGTTGGGGTACTCTGATGCTGATTGGCTCACTTCTTGGAGACTCGTCGTTCTACTTATGGATACACTATTTTTCTTGGTGGGAACCTTGTTTCCTAGAGTGTCAAGAAATAGCCCACAGTTTCTCATTCCAGCATTGAGTCTGAGTATCGTGCTCTTGCCAAAACTGCTTTAGAAGTTGTTTGGATTACTCATTTTCTTCGAGATCTTTGAGTTCCTTTGTCTAGTTTTCCACTGCTATTATGTGACAACAGTAACGCCATCTTTTTAGCCCAGAATCTAGTTGGTCACAAGCGCGCGAAGTACATCAACATCGATTATCACTTTGTTCGAGAGTTGGTTTCTTCTAGCAACCTGCGTGTTTCTCATGTTCCTACTGCTCTTCAGATTGCGAACATCTTCACCAAAGGGCTCTCTCGTCCGCAGTTCGAGTTTTTCGATCCAAGTTTTGCATCGGTGAGCATCCGACGCTTCGCTTGGGGGGTGTTAGAATAATTCAATATGATGATTAGATTTTATTTGAATTTGGATTAGATTCATTACTAGATTAAATTTCTACTAGACCTAGTCTACCTTTTGTACTCTATTTATTCCATTCAGTAATATCAAAATCATTATGGGAAATCACTCTTTCAAGAATGCACAACACCTATGTTCCAAAAAAAGAATTAAGCCATAATAACTCACCACAAGTGGCTTCCATTGCACAATACTTCACTTCAGCAGAAGAATGAAAAAAATGTAGGTTGCTTCTTGGTCTTCCATGAAATCAGAGAATCACCAATCATCACAAAATACCTAGAAAGAGAATTCCGTGTACTTGGGCAAGCAGCCCAATCAGAATCACAGAAGGCAGTCAATTGTAAAGAACAACGTGAAGAAAGAAATAAACCTTGACTTGGATGACTCTTCAATTAGTGTAGAACTCATAGTGCAGCTTTCCAGTGAGGAACACAAGGAGACTTGACTTCATAAACTGATCAAGTGCATGGACTGAATAATTGAGTTCAAGGCGAGTAATGATAAGATAAATGAGATGGCCAACTAGGTGCCGATACTGCTCAGGATTATCGTAGAGCGGTCCTTCTACGCGTGCAAGATCATGATGCTGCTCCATCAGAAAATCAGTTGGTTTAGCAGCCAATAAACCAGTATCAAATTAAATTTCAAGGGTATATTTCCTTTGTGAAAGAAACATCCCATTCGGTCTTCTAGCAATCTCTATACCCAAGAAATACTTAACTGTACCAAGATCCTTCATATGGAATCAAATATTTCTTGAATTCATAGATTAGCAATAAAGAACTACCAGCAATTACCAAGTCATCCACATAGACATGCACATGCATAGAAACCGAGCCACGAGACAAAGCAAAAAAAAGAATAATCCTCCTTACTCTGAACAAATTCAAATGCACGTAAAGCCTAAGCTAACTTGGAAAACCAATTGCGAGGAGCTTACTAAAGACCATAAAGAGATTTTTGAAGCTGACAAACCAGTCCTTGGGGTGCATGTTAGCCAGGAAGAGGGCAGATTAAAACTTCCTCATGAAGATCACCATGTGGAAAAGCATTATGTACATCCATTTGGTGAAGTTCCCAACCATGAATGACTACAACAGACAAGAAGAGACGAATTGAACATAGCTTCGCCACAGGAGAAAATATCTCAGTACTATCAATTTCTTCGATCTGACGAGTGCCAAGAACTTCTCAGATGAGCTTTGCGACGTTCAATGGAACCATACGATTTGAACTTGGTACGATAAACCCACTTGCAACCAATTGCAGTCTTATCTGGAGGAAGAGAAACCAATGTCCAAGTCTCATTGCGTTCAAGAGTATTAATTTCATCAGCCATATAAGCACTCCAATGAGCATGCTTCGACGCCTCAAAGTAGGTGGTGGGATTTTCACTAGAAATTATTGCTCCCAAAAATCTAGAATGCATACTAGAAAATTTATCACAATTTACTTAAACAGTTAAAGGATAGAGAACACTTGAGGATAGTGATGACGCAGGAATGATCGTGGTAGTGGGGAGAGGGGGCAGGGGTTTAATAGCAGTCATAGAGCAAACATAGTCATTCAGATAAGCAGGAGATCGACGATCGCAAACACTGTGTCGAGAAGGTGGAAAGTAAGCCGCAGGAGGCGGCACCAGGGATGTGACCGGTGGCAATGTAGATGGAAAAGTGGTCATCAGTGGTGACAACAGTTCTAGCCAGGGATTGGTAGCAGGGGCCACGTCTGGTGGAGGAGTGGTCGACTGCTCTAGAGGTAGCGCTAGCCGGCGCTCGGTGTTGAATGCCGCATCAGGTGGAAAAATGGCAGTCAGCATCTGTAAAGGGGATGCTGGCGGCGAGGTGGTAGTGCCACTGGGAGTCACTAATGGAGCCAATGGAGAAGATTCGGCAAACCAAGTGTTAGTTTGTGACAGTAGAGCGGGTACGAATGTCACAACAAATGGAAATTGTTCTTCAAGAAAATCAACATCTCGACTATTGAAGATGGTGCGTGATTCCAAATCATAAAGATGATAGTCTTTCTTTCCAGCAGGATACCCAAGAAATAGGCATCGTTGACTTCTTAGAGCAAACTCATCACAATTTCTGGGAATGTAGAAGGCAAAACACAAGCAGCCAAAGACTCTCAAAAGATTTTAATTTGAAATCCAACCATAGAGTGTCTCAAATGGCGTGAGTCCATTGAGTTATTTCGTAGGTATCTGGTTAATCAAATATGCAGCAGTGAAAACACACTTTCCCCAAAAATCAATTGGTAGATTAGCTTCAAAGCACAAATCATAAGCCACATTTAACAAACAACGATGCTTGCGCTCTACACGGTCATTCTGCTATGGTGTATCAACCATAGAAGTCTAAAAAATGATGCCATACTCAGCAAAGTATGATCGCAAAGGTAAAAATTATGTGCCATTATCAACACAAACATGATAAATGGAGCGCCTAAATTGATTCTTGATCAAAGCACAAAACTCTATAAATCTAGAAGCTAAATTTGGCTTAGCCACTAATAACCCAAACAACACGGGAATAATCATCAACTATAGTTAAAAAATAAAATGCACCACTAGAAAATGGTGAACTATAAGGCCCCCAAACATCACAATGTATTCATTCAAACAAATAACTAGCATTTGAAGACCTCAAAGGGAAACTATGTCTTGTCTGTTTTGCTTTAAGACACACAGAGCGAGGAACATAAGTATTATTTGTGCTAAAATCAAGAGTAGGAGCAGATGACATCACCATAGATGATGGATGTCCAAGTCGTTGATGTCATAAATCAAAAGAACATGCAGAAACTGAATTAAATGTCGATACTGACTGTGGAATATGAGACTGAACGTGCGTATCCAGCAGACGAAACCAATAACCCACTCTCTTGTTGTTCACCCACCCCAATCATAGTTCTCGTACTGATTTTCTGTAAAATGTAATAATTTTCAGTAAATAAAGATAGACGTTTTAAAGCAGCTAACAATATAGAGCATGACAATAAATGACATCACAAGGTAGGTATGTAAATCACATAAGTAAGAGTAGGATCTCCTAAGAGTATATCATCATATTGTGTGGAAGACGACACAGATCTATCAGGCAGTAAAACATTCACAGAATTGGTAGCAGTAGTAATATTAGTAAGAGAACCCTTGCCACCAATCATGTGATACGAGGCTTCCAAATTAAGAATCCAAGGTAAAGCAAGCTTATCTGACCTATGGTTAGAAATATAATTGAACTGATAAAATAAATGTAGGGTCGTACTTCATTGGTCGTCAGACAGAGCAGGACTGAAATCAGAATGAGAAGGAGCGCCAGATGAAGTGGGCGCTGCAAATATTGGTGGAAAAAACACGGCGCCAACAAATGATGATTAAGGGTGGCGCATCGCAGAGGCGCCAGCGGCTGGAACACCTATTCCAGTGGCAACTGACTAAGTTGGCATCATTTTCTTTGAAGCGTGAGCTCCGTCCCTCGTCTCCATGAACCATTCTGGATAGTTTCTGAGCTTGAAACATTTAACTTTGTCGTGGCCCTTGCGATGACAATGCGTATAAATGAGGTTCTTGCGTTCAGCTGAAGTGAGAACTCCAGACAAAGATCTCGAAGATGGTGGGCATCGAGTTGAATATGCCATGGATCCAGTTGAAGACTCGTGAGACCAAATGATGGCTTTGTGATTCTCCTCCTGGGCCGGAAGGGCATGCATATGGCTGACGTATGGCAGCGGGTCTTGTGTTATGATATTAGATCGTAAGATCTGATAGCCTTCATTTAAACCAAGGAGAAATTGATAAATAATCTCTTTCTCACGATTATAGAAGGCAACATCAGCATGATTACATGCGCACAGTGGTTTGCAAGCTTCACAGGAACAAACCTGAGGAGGTTGAAGAGAGTTGTAGTCATCATACAGCTTCTTCAGTTTGCCAAAGTAAATGGCAACAATCTGACCATTCTACCAAAAATTCTGTATATCATCACGCATCTATTAAATTTTCAGACCATTACGAAGAGAAAATCTTCTAGCAAGATCATCCCACAACTCCTTAGTAGTGGAAAAATAAGTTGTAAAAGATTGCAAGGATGGATCCGCAGTCCGCAAGATCTAGCGTACAAGGATAGTATTAACTCCAGGCTAATCATCATCATCATAATTAATAGCTAGGGGTTTATTTATAGTTCCATTAGTGAAACCAATCTTCTTCTTAGCGAGCAAAGCACTACAAATTGCAGTAGTTAACTGAAGGTAATTTTCTTCACCCTTCAGTACGGCGGGACATATGACTAAACCAAGACCGTAAGAATAACCAAGGTAGAATAGAGAGTTTATAGATAGACCAATAAGGATGGATGACCCAGTGCCAAATTGTATCTGCATTGTTCGAGTAAAGCTGCAATAACATCCATGGCATTGAGATTCTGTAGCTTGTTGGCCTCAGATTTGGAAGCGATGTAAGCACGGTCTGTGGTATCATGGGCAGATGTAGGATTTGACATAATGGCAGTAACAGATCAGTTCTTCGAAAGAAAATTGAATCGGGGGAAAATCAAGTTAGAACGTGGCGACGTGTGGAGCAATAGGCAGCGCATGAAAGGGCGGCGCAGGGGCATGTGAGGTACTTCAGTGGCGTGTGAGGGACAGGAATATCAAAGAATATAGGTTACTATAGTAGCACAACAACAGTGGTGGTGGTCGGTGATCTGGTGGCAATCGGTGAGGTACAGACAGCAGTGGCAGCGCGTGGATGTTACGTATGATCGTTGGAGGTGCGGCGACTGCTCGACAACAGAATTTTCTTAGGGTTTTGGTTTCATGATTTTAGCCTCTGATACCATATAGAAAATAAAGGTATAATGTTGTGTCTGTATTCATGACCCATGGTAACAATATATAGAGGTACAAAAGATCTATACAGAAATGGAAAAGGAATATACTCTAAATACAAATACAAGTAATATTCACATTCCATATTAGGGTGAAAGCTTGGATTTCTCAAATCAGCTAACTACCACAAATCAAACTTTAAACGCTACAACCAAAAATCAAAAATAGAAAATCAAAATTAATTGTAGAGACTAAAGGGAACACACCAATAATTTGGTTCATCATTTTTCCACACGGCACAGTGGTTATGGATTTTTTTTCTTTGGAACCACCGTCTATCCTATACTTTGAACTCAGAACATTTGTTTTGAGAGTCGGGTTAATGATAGACGACTTTGAAAATATGTTAGATGACGGTTGGTGAATTACCTCCGTCTAACAGAATATGATCAACGGTTAGGCTTGAACCACCGCCTAGGCTTGATCACCGTTGAAAGTGTCACTAGTAGAGAGAACTCTATTAAAGATAACATTTAATGGCGGTTCCATTGGAACTGCCTTTAGTTAAGTTCTGGAAGAGGTTTTGAATTTGGAAATCACTCTCAAGTAATTTTAAAAACTGTCTGAATTAATTAAAGGCGGTTCCAACTTTAATGGTGATCCATAAAAGGTGGTTCCGCCTTTAAAACCACCTTTAATGAAGGGCCAGAAGCACTTTCAAGTTCGGAAGTGCTATCCTAGGTCACCTTCATATTTTAAAGGCAGTTCTAAAGGCAGAACCGCTTTTAATGAGCTCATTTTTTGGCCCAAGCTGAACTCCCCATAACTAGCCCATAAATTGAAACCCTATGTTAACGTCTTCCCCCTTCACTCCTTTACACCCCTCCATCTTCATCAGCCTGATCTCCATCCCACCACCATATGCCTTCCCTTATTCACCCTCACCCCACAACCGCCTCATCCACCCCGCTTCACTTTTCCACCCCTCCACCTAACACCACTTCCGGCTCACCCCTCACCGCCACCTCACTCTATCGCCACCTCATTTCTTGCCACTTCATCCCCTTCTGCCGCTCCAGATATTGTGCCCCCTCACTCCCCCCTTCCGCTGCTCGCTAGGGTTGCTGGAGAAGGAGAAGCCTCAACCGCTAGCTCGGTTTTTGTTGCTGCGCCGTTATCTAGGGATCCATTGCTCGCTAGTATTTGTTTTGGCTGCTCGCTAGGGTTTCTCCACCGTCACCATTGCCTCGACTCCGCTGCCTCCCCGCTAGGGTTGCTTACGATTGTTCTCGACTCTGACTGCACCCCAATGCTTTCTTACAACAGATTATGTGTTATTGTGTTGTTTTCATGTTGCATTTGCTTCAAATTATAAGGTTACTTTTATTTTGAAGTTGCAGTTATTTTTACTTTGCCAATATGGATGTTCCTCGCTGCGGAAACATTTTAATTTTCGGCAGCTAATTTTTTGGAAGGTTAGAGATAGGTTTCAAGTTTGGAACCTATTTTGGACCCTATTAAAGGCAGCTCTTTGAACTGCCTTTGATCGATCAAAGGCGGAGCTAGAGAAGACAGTTCTAAAGTGTCTTCTTCGGTTCGATAGAACCGCCGTTAATCACCCCTTTCTCCACTAGTGTGTGGTGTGTTGGCTCCGCTATTTAATTTTGTGCACTTTCCAGGTCAATTGCAAAGTCGAAACATTTGTCTGGAGTGCACTAAAGTAGATAGTGGCGATTGAATCGCCTTCTAAGAAATCCTACAAAAATATGCACTAAACCTCCTATTTTGTGGTACTTTCGAGGCCACTTCCGACGGAGAAACAAGTGTCTAAAGTGCAGTTCCAAGGTCACTTTCAACTTTGGAACATGTGTTTAGAGTGCACTAAAGTATGCAACGATGGTTGAACCACTGTCTAAGAAACCCTACAAAAATATGTACTAAAAGTTACTATTTTAAGGCATTTCCAAGGTATTTTTGAAAGAGGAATCAACTAAGGAAGTGCATTTCCAAGCTGGTGTCTGGAGTGCATTAAAATAATGAATCCTAAAAAAATATTCCACTTTTATTATGCCCCTCATTCTTAGCAGCATTCATTTATTTTTCCTTTTTTTTTCTTCCATCTTTACCTTCTTCTCCCCGCCTTCCCCAAATTTAACAATTCATTCTTTTCCTTTGAAATTCGATCATCAAGAGAAAATTTAAATTAAGAAAACAGATTTCAAAAATAGAAAAGCAAAAAAGAAGATGAGATCACTAACTAAATAAAAGGTTTTATTTGAAATTACATATAGACTCCTCACGCATAAAGAAGATATATGATTACCATAAAAAATAAACGATGTGATATCTAGCTCAATTTAATTGGCATGAGTAAATTCCCGAATCAAGAGCTACTCCCTTTGTCCCATTTTAAACTGTAAATTTTGACTTTCATAGGTTGACTTGAAAAATATTTGATACTTAATATATTTTATTAGGGATAATTTAAATCTGTGAAAAGTTTATATTTTAAAAAAATACTTTATAATGAATGTAACAAGATATCAAACAATTGTATTTACATTTAAACACCAATTCAATTTTATAGTCAAAGTTATTTTTTTGACTAAATGCATACTTCCTCCGTCCCATTTCAACCTGCACACTTAGACTTTCAGTAGTTGAATTGAAAAATATTTGATCCTTAATATCTTTCATTAATAATAACTAAATCTTGCAAAAAGTTAATAATTATGAAAATATATGTTATGTGGAATCTAATGAGATATCACACAATAGTGTTTATACTTATACACCAATTCAACTTTATGGTCAAAGTAAAGAAGTTTTGACTAAATGAATACTTAAATTGTAGCTTGAAATGAGACAGAGAGAGTAGTTAAATTGAGCTTGAAATGGGGCAGAGGGGTATTAATAATTAAAAGGGAAAGTGAATTTTTAACCCTATTAAATTGATAAAGTGCATATGTAACCCTGTAAAATTTGAAAGTGCAAAACTAACCCTACGTTTTTGTAAAATTGTGCAGTTATACCCATTTTTCCAATTTTGTCATTGACTCAATAAAGTCAACGGTTGGCTAAACATGAAAAGATAAAATAACCCTTATTCTCAAAACTAAAATTGTAATTAACAATTGTACCCCTGAAATTCTTCAACCAAAGCCCTTTGCCACCACCTGCAGCTAATCCGCCGTCATGCCGCCACCACCTCCATGCCACTTGCACCAACCACCACCATCTTTTCCGCCAAGAACCACCAACTCTGACCAGAACCAACTCAACCCTTTTTACCACTATTCCTCCTCCCCGCTTCTCTCTCTCCTATGCCTCCGCCCGCTCCTCTCTCCTTCACGCATCGCCGTTGGCCTCAAATCCTGAATCTCCTAGGTCTTCTGCCGGAATCACCAGCGCCATATCCTCTTCTTGCACAAAAATGAAGAAGAAGACACTCCCGACTGGATAAGTCACAAATGAAGAAAAAGAAGTTATGGTCAACTGGAAAAACAAAGAAGACTCTACCTCAAAGATGTCGCCGCTGTCGATTGGACAAAAAAACTTCCACTGCTAGGGTTTGAAGATGGTGACGACTGGAGATTGGAGGAGATGAAATGGACTAAATATGCACTTTGAGCAATCCGGCGATGAAATTGGAATTTGAACAATCCGCCGAAGAAGAAAAAGTTTTGGTGAAAATTGCATCACATACGATGCGTAAGCCACCGATGAAGTTGCATCACAAACGTCATCACTGGTGAAAATTGAAGGAGATGGTCGGTGCCTTGTTTTTGTCGAGTCTTTGTTAAAAGGGTTTTGTTTTATCCTTTTTTATTTTTGTTTAAATTTTTAAACAGGGGTATAATCATCTTTTCGAAAAATTTAGGCCAAATTGACTATTGACATTATAGCCAACAAAGTCCAAGGTTATTTTTTCACTTTCATATTTTACAAGGTCCAATCGAGTTCCAAACTCGGAACTCCCTCCTAAGTTCCGTATTTCATTTTAAAGGCGGTTTGCAATCGACCAGAGACACTTTTGCCTTTACTGAAAATTGATTAAAGACGGTTCTATCACTACTGGAAAACAAGTACTTACGCACCGGTTCTTTGCCTGGGGGGCGAGGAAACCGGTGCTGAATATATGCAAGACACCGGTTTTATGATGAAATTATAGTAAATTGGTGATGGCTGTGATTATTATCACCGGAATAGAGTAACCGGATCTAAAAACTGGTGACATGCATAAGAAATAGCACGGGAACTAACGAAGGGGGTGCAAGAGACTGGTGCTGGAACAGGGTTCCATGTGTGCAACAGTGTATTTGGCGTCATAAAAATGGAGGGAAAATTATAGCACCGGTACAAAGCAGGTTGTCGGTGCCTATGTAAAATTATAGCACCAGAAGGCATAAAATTGGTGTCTGGAAAATGGGGCCCTGGTGGGAGGAGGATAGTTATTTTATGTGTTTAGCACCGGTTTTGGTAAAAACATAAAACCGGTGCTGAAAATAGTCATGTTAGACCAGTGCTATGTACTTAGAATAAATTATTTGGCTTAGCTCTCGGGTTAGGAAAAGGTTTTCAAAAAATCATTCAAGGCAGCCATAAGCAGTTGCTTTTTCATTTTTAGGCACATGTAGTTTACATTTCAGCACCGGTGTTTGTACTAGTGCTATGTACTTAGAATAAATATTTTCACTTTGCTATCGGGTTGTGAAACAGCTCTAGAAAAATAATTCAAGATAGCCATGGGCAGTTTCTTTATTGCATCCTTGTTACCGATATTAATAATTTCAGCACCGGTTTTTATAACGGTGCTGTGTACCTAGAATATATGGTTCTTGGGTTCGAAATGATTAAATGTTTTCGGCATTAAGCAGCCTGAAGTAGCTGCTTTATGGTTATAATAGTACCAATTTTGTCGTTTCCAGCATCAGTTTTATTACCAGTGTTGTCAATTTAGAATTTATTTTGGAAGTTTCCTTTCGGGGTGGGAGAAATGGCCAAAAAATTCATTCAAAGCAGCCTCGGGCATATGTTTATTCTATTTCTGGCACCGGTTTATGAGGTTTATATAGGTGCTAATGAATTTAAGTTGTAAGTGCACATACAGATCGGCAGGGGATTCGTCTTCCATTTCTAATTCTTGGAGAGAAAATCTAACCTATTTTCCCCATCGGTTCATACTCCCAAGGTTTGTAAAGGAATAATGTGAGTTCTCTTTCAAACATTGCTCTTCATTCTAAAAGATTATTTTATCATGAACCCAATGGTTTTGTAAAAATGTTGGTTCACTTTGCTCTTCAATAACAACTTTGTTCGATGTTGCAATCATGTACATATCGTTAATTTGTAATAACTACATATATCTATATCTTGGATTTTATTGACTCCTATTGAGCGTTTGTTAATGTTCATCAAAACTAGTATTCTATAGTTTTGTTTATGCATGGAAGGTGTTCATTGAAATGCCTGAGTGGACATTGTAGGATATGACACCAAAAACTCCACTAATTTAAAAGGTCATGCAATACATCCCCTTCCTCTCCAGAGATACAATCCAACATTCAACAACAAGAGAAGAGGTTCATCTTGGAGTAGGCAAAG
>JAULKK010308656.1:0-12081 GCA_032355705.1 Rubia peregrina
AGGGTTATCGGTGTCTTGATCCTCTCACGAAGAAGGAGTACATTACTCGCCATGCTCGGTTTGATGAGTTATTTTTTTCCAGCAACCTGTACTGGTTCTGTTAGAGATTTATCATCACTGGTTGTTTCTGCTTTTTTGGAGCATTCGTCAATTCCATCAGAGGTGTTCGAGTTGTCTGCTCCTTCAGACTCACCCATTAATTTGAAAGATTTAAAATTTCAGATTTCACCGGGAACTTAGGGTTCTTCAGAAAATTGTGTTTGTTTGCCACTAGGAGAAAGGCAACTTGATCGACCGCATCCACCGACGTCGTTTCCAAATTCTGGGAATCCACCGTCGCCATCCTGGCCGCCAGGAGTTCAGCCGGACATCGCCACTGGAGCTCACGCATTGTCGGACAGCACCACGCGTGTTGCCCATGAGCCAACCTTGTCGCCGGTTCCGTCAGTAGTTGCTCACTTCCCACCGTCTCCAGCCCGGTTTTCGACCTTGACATCGGATGAATCCGATCCCACCTCGGGATCCATGCTGACAGCCTCGGGTTCGGTGTCTTCTCCAAACCCGAGACTATTTATTCATCTCGGATGAAATACACTAATATAAATTTATTTCGTAAATGTCTAGACTATGAACAAAGAACTGATGACTTCAAAGATGAAAAAGGAAGGATGTTCTCACTTAAGTCTTTTGTAAATATTAAGTTTTATATTTTAACAGTCTAATTATGTGGTTTTATTTTAATATACTTGATTGGCAATAAATAATTTTTTAATTAATGAATATATTTTTCTCTTTTAACCATCGTTGGATTCAAATCCCTCTCCATACCTCAACATGTGGACCGTGGAAGCTTATATCAACTCTAATGTGAAAGAGTTCGTTTCTTGAAAAACGGTCTTTGTATAAGTTATGGAAAGATTAGGGTTTAAACGGTAAATGAGAAGAAATGAAGATAAAATTTTTGAGTTACATTAATCGGGTCATAAACTTTATAAATAGTATACGTTGTATAATAAAATTTTAATATTATAACTAAAACCTTTTACCTTTTTATTATTCTAATTAAATCTCATATTTTCATAAAACTATGAAAAACGAACTTTCCCAAGAATTTGCCAATGTGAAATCCCAGCACATTGCCATTTTATTTTTATTTGAAATTAACGCACGTATCTTCTTTTGAAAAATGATATTTTCAAAGTAAACCCGAAAATAAAGACTCAAACAAAAAAGAATTAATATTCCTGCGCGTAGTCTAAACAGAATAATTACAATGAAAGTTCCCGTGTTTCCAAGCCCATACGTAATACTGATTTTTTTCTTCTTCTGATTGGTTGTTATTCTAGTCAGAGAAGGTGACACCATATATATTGACAATGAACATCAATCTTTTCTAGCCAACTTCACATCTCTCTCCGTATAAATTATAATAAAAAATAAAAAATTATTTTTATGAACAAAATTGACAAACTGTAAATATCGTACATCTCCATCTAGTGGATGGATGCAATTAATTTTCATTTACAACAATTATAGTTTGTTTTTCATAAACTTAATTAAATAATTGATGTTGACATAGTTTGTTTGACAATTATGGCGGGAATCTTTAGAAGCATTTCATGGAAGTTGTGCGGTGAATAAGACGGTGTTTGAGGAGGAAAGATCTGTCTTTGATATGTTCCGAGCTCGGAACATGGTGTTTCTTGTCGGAATAATTAATGAGTTACGAGCTCGTAACCTGTGATAGGTTCCGAGTTCATAACAGGTCTCCCACCAGCCCAATTAATTTCTGTCTCAGACGTGATTTCTGTGCCAAAGCTGTGAATTCTTGATTTGGAACCATTTAATGCATGAAAATCTCTTCCAGATTCGGAACATGAATCAGGTCATGCGTTCTGTACTTGTAATTATAGGTCGAACAATGTGAAAATTGTAGATGCTGGGAAAGTCGTTCCAAGCTCGGAACATAATTCGGATCGGATGGTCAAATTATACTATTTCGTTAGAATCCGGCTACATGAAAGCATCATATAACAGGTCAAGATACATCAAACTACATGTCATTTTCACGTCATCTATAAAAAATCTATAGCCTACGCTACCGAAACAACAATCTATATATAGGAATAGAAATCTAGCAAATACTATTACAATGACAATGTCATCATATATACTAGCTACTTATACCATCGCTATGTTGGGATTTCAAATAGAAACGGAACGGACATTGACAATATACCTAGCCAAGCAATTTCTTACCATGTTGATATCAACTTGCAAATACAACTTGTGATCCTTTGTAAAAATCCGCGAATTAGATAAAGTTAATAATATGTGTAATAAACCAATAAATGAAGCTATAACATAAACAATGAAACAATTTTTAACCCAAATCTTACTTCGTCGAAGTTAAGATAATCCATACATATTTGTTGGAGACACTCCGCCCCATATAGCATTATCTAATACATGCACTCCCAATTCTTCCCTTGTTTCTTGCACTAATTAATACGAAAGGAAATAATTAATCATAACTAAACTTCAATATTTTAGAATTAAAAGTAATTGTCAACATGAAAACAAAATCACACCTTGATCTCGACTATCTCGAAACCCTTAGTACTAGAGTCGGTGAGAGAAACGATGGAGGCATCCAAAATCTTAAGAAATGACCCGGAAGGTTGAAAATGTAGAAGATCCATCCAGTAAAAGCGGTTTTTGTCTGGGACAATAAATAATAATTTTAAATAATCCCTACAACATTGTGATAAATAAAAATCATTCATAAAATAAGGTGTTTTAAGGAAACTAGAATTTTACCATCACCTCTCAATGTAAGGTGAAACGAATATTTGTTATCAGTTCGTCCTACACTTTTACGAATGTAGTCCGCCCTCTCTTTTACCGTGTTATCGATTTCTTGTCTCATGATTGGGCAAAAATACCCTATCTACCCCTTCTCCATTTGGTTAGCAAACTAATACATGTACCTTCGAATTAAAATGAAAAACGTTAATTGTAAAAAAAGTAAAGCAAATAAATTATTCCATCGAAAGCAGAAAGCTATAGTACTTACAATACGCATATGAACATTAGGGTTTGATTGACTTGGTCACACCTCAATAGGTCTTCGAAGTCACTCCATGCGGCAATGTTTTCCCATTTTTGACCAAATGCACATTCATTCCCCGAAAATAAGTAGGTTGAGATGATTTGATGTCCGCCCATCAAATCATACAAGACTCTAACAAAGTGCGGCGAATCCTTCAAAAATTGTGCCCATGTGAGCGTGGGTTTAGGCTTCTTTGGTGTTTTGTCAATTGTTTTCAGTGCTGTTGTAGGCTTGGCCTTCAAATGATGATTTTTTGTAGGATCCACGTAAATTAGGCGACTAGACCATAAAAGAAAAATCCCTTGAGCAGTTCCCACGTGCTTGTAGTGGCCATATGAAATTGGTAATAGGGCGTTGAGGACAAGTGGCTTCTCCAATGAAACTCTAGATATCACATCTCAAATTGGCACAGAGTGATGATGTTGCATTGACTTGTGCAGAATACCATCGGCAACTTGGATTGGCCTACCTTTGGCCTCTTGATCAATGTACAACTCACACAAATGTGATGTCTAGAACAATAATGAATAAATTATGCCAAATATAGGTAAATTAAATTAATTGGGATTCAAAATTCAAAATACATTGTACTTTTTTTCGGCGAATAGGATCGTGGTTACCTCAACATCTCCAGGTGAAGGGTGAGATCCTCTAGACGAGGGAGTCCAATCAGGTGTTAAATTGGCTAAATTTTTTGGTATAGGAGAAGCGATGTGTTCAATTAACTTGCGGATCAAGATATCTTGTTGCTTGATCTTTTTGTCTCGTAGTAGCACTTCCTTTTACAAGATGTGAACCCGGGATGGTTTAGCCCTATTGCAGGACCGGACAATTCTGAACACATCTCTTTGTGATAAGAATGCTCCAACTTCTCTTGCACACCCTGGGTGGTCGGGTTTTTCTGTCGCCTCACACATGATGTTTTACTTACTCATGGGAATGCATCGCCCTTCCAACTGTTCTTGCTTTAATTTATCATATGCATGAGTTAATATAATAAATGATTTTTTGGTACCCAACATATTTTGAAATACGATCTTTTGGTCCCCGAGGATAATACCACGTCCATTCAGCAACCAACAAATAGAAAATAATTTGTTTGGTCCCAAAACTAGATTCCAGGTGGTTTTCAGGTAAACTATCGCACGTGCCACACACGTGCCATTATTTTTCGATATGGTCAGGGTTATTTTCATAAAAATTCCCCTAAAAACCCTATGCTTTCGAGCTCTCTGGAATTCCACTCCATGCCGACATTCTTCAGTACGTTGTAAGGCTCGGAAATCTGCTGCATATCACCAGAATCGATCCCACTGTGCACCATCTTCATGAAGTTCCCAGCAGCACCTTCTCTGAGGTACAACAAGGGCCCTTATTGAGTCCCCTCCTTGCCGCCGGAGAAGCCTATTCCGAGGTACAACAAACCCCTCTTCTCCGCAACGGAAATCCTCCCCTCAGTGTTCTCGTACCACTCGTTGCCACCGTCGATGATGGTGTCACTGGGCTCCATGTGCGCCGCCAGCGCCTCAATCATCTGGTCAACGGGAGCCCCAGCTTTGACCAGGATGGTGATGGATCCCAGCCTCTGGATGGAGAGGACGAAGTTCTTGGGGGTGTACTAGCCAGAGAGCGGGAGATAGCCCTCGCGCGAGGCATGGCCGACGGTCTCATTGACCTTGGAGGTGGTGTGATTGTAGATGGAGATAGGGAAGCCTTTCTCGGCGATGTTGAGGGAAAAGTTTTGGCCTGTGACGACGAGGGTGATATGGGAGAGTGCGTCAGTGGCCACCTTTTTTTTTATTGGTGGCAGCAGTTTCAGGTGGAAGTGGCGGCGGAATGGGGGGAAGGAAAAGGGGGAGGGGAAGAAAGGGTTTTAGAGGACGAGTATAAGGGTTTCAGTGGAATGTTTATGAAACTTATGAAAATACCCTTGACCATATTGGAAAATAATGGCACGTGCGTGGCACGTGCGACGGTTTACCTGAAAATCACCCAGAATCTGGTTTTAGGACCAAACAAATCATTTTGTATTTGTTGGTTGCTGAATGGACACGGTATTGGCCTCGGGGGACCAAAAGATGGTATTTTGAAATATGTTGGGTACCAAAAATACAATTTAGTCTAATATTAAAAAAAACAACTTAGAGGGGGTTATAATGCAGTTTATGATTTTATAAGGAAAATAATATTTTAGGAGCTTACCACTCGTTCGGAAATTTCACATTCAGGATCCTTATCCCTTATCGTATCCACCCTTATTGTTCTGACGGCTCTTCAGGAATAAATAGCACCTGTCGATTTCTTCCTCATTGATGGGTATTTTCGATGATCTTGACTCTTCCTCGGTCATTCCTCTATTGATTGCGAGTTGGACATCCTTCTCAAAAAGTTTCTTAATTAACTCGAGAGCCACCAATCCACATACCCCAAAACTCTTACGATGAGGGGGGGAGGTTGCAATCCGTTGTTTATCAATTCTCATACCCTACCTTCGTAACTCATAGAAATTTTAAAATAAAACAAATATAATTTGTCAAAAGAAATTTTTATATATATAAAAGGGCTCACATTTTCCTCATTCTCCAATGCTCGTCTCTTGTGAATCTCTCAACTTTCCGGTTGAATATGTGTATAAGTCAACCATCGACGATCTCCTTTCCTACTAGAGAATATGTAATATCTAGACAAGGTATACTTGTGCTCACTCCAACTCTTCGACATCATGACCATTGCCTTCTTCTTTAAATCCTCCATATCCGAAGCTTTAAATTCAAATGGCTCTATTTCGATTTTGACATCGGTCATGAAGTCAAAGTAAATAGCTTAAGGTTAATTTAAGATATTATTTATTTAGATTTGTGACTAAATAATTTGTTTTCCACTATTTAAATGAAGGTACCTTGCACTTCGTCCATTAGACATCTTTATATTCTTTAGGAATCTCATGCCAATTATAGTACCGCATGTCTACCCTTGTTCAACTGACATTCCCTACCTAACTAGACTATTTAGCTTGTTCCTCCGACAAACATTTTCCTGATTTATGAAATCAACAAAGTTAATTCTTTTCTAGACATTCTCCTTTCTATTGTCCTACAATGTGTTCTAGCAATCCCACCCACCTCCAACCCCTCCTTTTAATCCTCATCAATGCCTAAGGTTTGTGAATTTCCACCTATTGCACGTACATGTTCATCATGAGTCCTCTTCTGGGACATTATATTACCTATCAAAATGCATAACAATCAAACACAAATTGATTTAAAAAACTAGGGTTTCATGTAAAACAAATGAAAATCAAGCATATGTGGTTATAACATATACATTTATACGAAAGAAAAATACACTATCACCTTGGATATATCCAATAATGATAACCAAAGGTAAGATTCTAATGACAACACAATGGAAATGATGAAATTTTTACCTTTTCATCCAAACGATAAGATTTGGAAGAGAAATGATACCACCTACTAAAAACACTCATATATTGGAAACCCTAACCCCCATAGTTTAATTTTGTTTTTTTTTGTAAAACTCTATGTATTTGGATGTGTAGGGCTTCATGTAGTTTTCAACATAAAAGATGATTGGGTGAATTTTTTTTGATAGAAAGAGTGATGGAAGAAGAGAGGAGAGTTTTGGAGAGAAAATATGGAGGGAATTTGTGGGGAGTGAAACGGATATTAATTACCCATTTCAAAACCGCCTTTACTGCAATTATTTCCATTGTGGCCGATCTGAGGTTACGAAGTCAGAACGTCCGTTTAGACAAGTTACGAGATCGGAACCATATCTTGACATCTATAAACGGCTAGGAACTAGTTCCGGACTCAGAACCTGTTCCCAGTATTAAAAAAAAGCCCTAACGGGCAAATCATTTCAATTTGCCCAAGAACAAACTCCCCATATTGGTAAACCCTACAAATTATATCAATTCAACATAAGAAATCAACAATGCCAAGGTTTAGAGGTTGAGGTACGGGTGGAGAAGGTGGTAATGCTTCAACACGGGGTCATCATCCAACTTGGGATTTCAGGAGCTCGAAACATTTTTTCAATGATGATGCGGAACAAAGGTATGTGGATTTTCATCGTAGAAAATGTACAAATCCAAAAGTTATCCGTAGTTCGGACATTGAACCTCTATGGCTAGATTATTTAATTGGGTATTTGGAACCCTCAAATTTTGATAAACTATTGAAATTAGATGAACCCGTCCATTTCGATGAGGTATTGCAATTCTATGCCAATCTAGGTAAAACTAGAAACAACACCGACCTCACAAAGGTATATGGCGTAACAATTCATGTTACAAATTTATCATTAATGAAGCCCTAGGTTGCTCCTACACTGACCCTAGTAAATTTAGGCTGGTTGATAGCAAGGGTCCAATAGAAAATTTTCATCTGAAAAATTGGCCTAAGGTTACCGAGGGCACCCCTTTATGCCTAGTTGCTATGGATAGAAAATATTTTCTAAGGATGGGGGAAGGATGGGAAAAGCTAAGGGGTATGATGTGGGGGTGTTGAGTGTTGAGCAAAGGTTATTGTATGAGCGGATCTGCCAGAAAATCCTTCCGTCGGGTGGTCATGCGTGTGAGCCCACCATCGTAAACTTGATGTTGTTCTACTACATCGTAGAGGGGGTTAAAATAAATCCTGGGTATACCATCCTTATGTACATGTTGAAAGTGGCTATGGGGAGGAAAAAAGATCTCCCATATAGCGGTTTGATCACCTTGTTGATCAAGAAATGGAAAGTGCTGCATGTTCACAAGCCGCTCCGTATGAACTACTACGATGAGGTTTGGTTTGATCACAAGCATTTGGAATTGGGTGATGACAACAAGTACTCATATCGGTCGATACTGGGAACCACCGCCAAAGCCACTAAGCGAGGAAGGGAGGCTACTTTGGATAGGGCTGAAGGATCATCATCTCATAAGTATATTGAGCGCATTACTTTTTAAACATTTGTCACAAACCATTTCTTATTACTAGATTGTAACTAGTTTCTCTTAAATTATCTGGTTGCAGATACTAAGAGGTCTTGGATGTCGACATTCAAAAAATATTTGGCGCGCATCAAAGAGGACGTGAGTTCGGCAAACAATGAGGTGGTGGTGGCGGAAGCGAAGCATTCTCAATTTGTTGCATCTACCGATCTCCACATCGAACTCAGTGACTATGAATCCATGCCAAATTTCAAACCATAGTACTCTGACAATGATGAGGAGGAGGAGGAAGAGGCAAATGAGGCAGGTGGTGATGCTCTTGAGCAAACTGATTCGGAGATCGATGCAATGTTTGAAGAGTGGAATGAAGATGATAATTAGTTGGACTAAAAAGACTAAGACAATGTGAATTTATTTGGACTATTTTGTGGGTTTAAAAACAAGTTGTTATTTGGTTTGTATGAATTTCATACATTTTAAGTTGGTCTGTAATGAATTTTGAATTTAAATACAAATTAGCGAGTTCTAACCATCATATGTCATTAGATTCATTTGTTTCGAGCTGGAATTCATCACATATTTAGATGGAATTGGTATCACAAGGATGACCTTAGTTTCATAACGACTTTCAAGTTCGCAACATCATATGTCCTTGGCAACATCATTGGTACAATTTGGTTCCGAGCTCGGAAGGTTTTTGTTTAGTATTTTTTATGGGCCAAAAACCTAAGGTTCTGGACTCGTAACCACACTTTCGAGATCTGATGTACTTTCCGTTCAAAACCTGGTCTGAAGAGGCTTGAACTTATAATTAAGCCATTTATATTTTTTTGGCACAAATTCAGTTTTGAGCATGGAAGTGAGGTTCCGAGCTCTGACGGTGTTTCCATTTCAAACTAGTTCCAAATAGGCTTGGACTTTGATTTTGGCCGTTATTTTTTTGGGACATAGATCAGGTTTTGAGCTTGGAACCACAGTTCCGAGCTCTGATGTACTTTCTGTTCAAAACCTGGACCAAAGTGACTTTCTCCTGTAAATTGTCTCACTTTTTTTTCTCAAACAACGAAAATTGGATCCGATTCCGGAACCTAATTTCGGACTAATGCATTTAATTGATCCAATATTAGTTACAATTTTGGAAAACATTTTCGGCTAAACATTACTGTAGTCCAACGAGCTTCCGAGCTTGAAATCAAATCTGATATATAAAAAAACCCAAAATGGGAATCATAAAATCCCAAATAAAAACCCTAAAGCCATTTCCGGAGTCGGAACCTAAAGTTTCCCAAATTCAAAATATTTTTTGGGAGGGTGAACTCAATCAACATGTCAACAATGAATGTCGGAGGAACGGGTCATGAACGAAGGTTGAAATCAACTAGGGGTGATCGAAGAACGAAGCCCATCTATGAGACGATAATGTTTGTATCTCTTCAATCATAAAATAGATACAATTCTTTAAGATATAGTGGAAAGTTTATGGATTGCTATATTTTAGATCTTAAGGTTTACCACAGTATAGGGTTACCTGACCCCGTACAAAAATTTGAATGCCAACATGTCCTCAAACTATTGACGTTGAATGAACCCTCGTATTTTGGCGAGGTTTGCCAATTTTATAGAAACTTGCATGAGGTTGAGGGAGGGGGTGTTTTTTGGACTAAGGTGAATGGGTTCAACATAGAGCTTAGCCCGTGGATTATTACTTCTTTTTTTTATAGATTGTCCCCTATAAAGGACCCGAGGATGTTTATTCACAACTAGAGGGTGACCCTTAGATTATGTTTACCAAAAGGGAGAGTGGCCTCTTGATGATGAATATCCTAGAATGGACCCTGTGGCATGTAGTGTGCGATATTTTCTGTGTAATGCGCATGGTCTAGGTAGGCCGGAATCATTTAGTTTGGATCACGTCACCATTATCACTATATCGTCTATGAGATAATAACTAGGTCAATGATCCCCACTCCAGGCCACATCAGTGAACCCACTTCTGCTACACTCATGATGTTTTATTATACAATTGAGGGGAGTATAATTAATCCGGGGTCAGCAGTTCTGAAGCAGATGTCGTTGTTTGCTTCCTAAAAAAAAGGTGATCACGAGTCTTCCGTACGGGAACATGATTACCTTGTTTTTGAGGAGAGTTGATGGAATGGAGTTCAGTGGAAAGGAACATCCATGCAAGTACTTCGACAAACAGTACTTTGTGAAGAAGAAGTGGATATTCTACGGGCACAAGTGGTGTCACAAGACACGTGATGTGGCGGAGCCAAGCAAGAGGCCCAGAATTGAACGAGGTGATTAAATAAACATTTATAAAATTATATATCTTAATAATTATTATGTGATCATAATAGTTTTTTACTTTTGTTTTGTAGATGAGTTTTGTCCTAAGTTTGTCAAGGGAATGAAAAAGGTATAAAAAATGTGTTTGGGATGAGATGTGCTGATTGAGGGAGTGAGTATTGAAATAATCAAGGAAGCCCGGCCTCAAGAGATGCTCTTCTGTGTAATGAAAATTCAAAATTGGCTATTCTATTTTCTATCAAATTGTTAAAGTTTCTAAGTAATGCTGCAATTTCTACATTTTGGATGTTGATTTTCATAACTCGAATGTTTTCATTCATAGGATTTTGAAGTTAAAATATTTTTATTCACCATAACATGTATGTATTCTGACTGAAATTGTATTAAAATGAACTTGCAATGTGGATAGGTAAAGTACAAAAGTTAATGTTTGACCACTCCACCCAGAGAACTTCCGAGCTCGGAAGTGCCTCCCAGGGAATGGTCATCTTCACAATATATTGCAAAGAAAAAGTCTCAGGAAATGAGGTCTTTTCATAAGTTTAAGGACAGTCCACAATGACTTTTAGCTTAAATGTTGTAATTTTTATAAAATTTAAATATTGTATTTTAAAAGTTAAAACAAGTAATAGTATGTATTTGAATGTGATAATATAAAAATATATAATATAATTTTTTTCTAAATTTCTAAATTTAGTATGTAATTTAACAAATGTAGTGTATAGGGTAAAAATAAGTGGCCTATTCAGAAGACCCGCTATATTGCAAAATAGCACTAAACTTTTACCTTAAAATTTTCTTCTTTTTATTCAACTTCCCTTTTGGTGCCTTCCTCCTCTTAGTCATCTTTCTTTAATTGTCGACCCATATAATTTCATCGTGGTCTGTGCGACCCAAAACCCATGCAAACTTGTGTCATCCTCTTCAAGGAGAAAATCGTCTTCATTTAATCCAATCACAGTCTTTGTACCAAAACTAATCAAGTCCTCCTTTTCATATTCCTCCACGAAAGCCTTTTAACCTTCAACAACAATCTCCCACATAGGGTCAATAAGAACTTTTACATAGAAGACTTGATGAGCTTGTACATCCATTATGAATGGATCTTCTCTCCAACCCAACTGGTTGTGGTCACTACAATGAAACCTAAATCCTTCGTTCTCTGTTCGTTATTAAAATCAACCAAGTCACATTAAAAACTGGCACACTCATTGTAACATAATCGAGCCCCCACATTTCCATAACGGTACCAAAATAGCATGCATGGGCGTACATCGGGTTGTTGTCGGCCATACTACTAACATGCAATGCTTCAGACACAAGTGAAACTCCACTATTATGAGAGATACATTTATCATCCATTGATTTTGAGGCAAACGTAAATCTGTTTGTGTCATACCCCCCAAACAACCAAACTGTACCCAAAGGCCTTCAAGACAACCACTTCACTGTTTCTGGATGACGACTGGTTAACACCTGACCTTGCAACCATGAGGCAAAAGTGGTCATGATTCAACACTCAGATTTCATCCATGTGGATCTCAAATTATGGGACAATGTGGTCATGATTCTGAAGAACATACAAGTGTGCAGTACACAAATTTTTAGCAATTGAGCTAAATAACTTACCCTCCCGAACCCCTTGATCCTCAAACCGCTCCTCATGTCTGGAACTAGGAACCCCCCGCAGATTCAACCTCCT
>JAULKK010308667.1:0-12080 GCA_032355705.1 Rubia peregrina
ATATCTCTTCTTCTTCTTGGATTACAACTCCACCTTCCTTATATCACTAACATTCCTTCCTTGATGTTTCAACACAATCATTCCATATTTGCATAACTTCCACAAATTGCCAACTAGATAAATCTAGACTTTACATAGTTTATGTGCCACATTGATTAATGTGTTGGTTTTCGTTTATGTTTGATGATTTGAAGAATCGTGGCGGTGATTTCTCGACAGTTGAGCGTGGTCATTCATTGTAATTGACAAGAACTGAAGCACAGGATCTGGTAATACATGTATTGAGCTAGATATCATGTTTAGTGATTATGTTTATGGTGCTTTGTGTTGTTGCTATGAGAATAAAAACATCATGTACTTAAATGAAGCTTCAAAACTAGTTTTGAAGCTTGAAAGGTCCTTCACCATTCCTTTAGTGTGGCTGTAATTTTAGCATTATTGGATGATTTATTTATTCTGGTTAGTTCAATATAGGTATTAAAATTTGTAAATGTGTATAAACGTTTTTGGAGATGTAGAAATAAATGCGTCAAACCTAATGAGTTTTGCACCCTTTTTACTGTTAGAACGACCCTAATATGAGGTTTGAGAAGTTTGAGGTTTCAAAAACCCATTGATACTATGTTTTCTTGATTGTACGGGTATTATAGTTCAAGAGGTATATATAAGTACAAAGGCAAAGGGAGTAAGTCAAGGTCGATTTTTTGATACAACATGCTTCGTGCTTCAGAACCTGTGGCATTAGTGAATGCTCTTTCATCATATGAATCTTCTCCATTGCACTGTGTGAAAATTTTAGAAGAATTTGTTCTGTTGTTTACAAGAGTGCATGAAAAAGATGCCTCTCTATTTGTGTCATATCTTTGTAATGGAATATAGAAAAGTGAATTCTTAGTTTTGCAAAATTATATTTCCAAATTCAAGTTTCCTTATAATGTGTGGTGAACATCTTTCTTTCTAATGACAATCATGTTTTTTTGTGCCGTTTGAAGTAAGAAATGATCCTTTGTAACTTTGTGCGGCTTAGTTTTTACAACTCAGGTATGCTTTCTATACCAGTATGGCAATATGTTGTATCTGTGCATTATAACTGTGTTGTATATCATCAAGAAAGCATATCTTAGATACAATAACCATTGCACAAATATTGAGTCATCCATTCATCACCGACAAATGAGCAATAGTGGATTTTTATCTTCTATTGTAAGATAATTTGTTGAAGGCGTATTTACCTTTGTATTCTGTTAATGAAGTTGACAAGAGTTTTAAATTGGATTCAATGCGCCATTATTTTAGATGCAATAAGAGTTTAATATGTACTTTAGACACGATTTCAACAAGTCAACTGACAGGCTTATTTGCTTCGAAACCATTGATTGATTGGTATGTATAGTTCTTTTAAGTGAAAATTTACACTAATATGTCTGATTACTCCTCTCTATTTTCTTTTATGTTTTAGTTGCTGATGTTTGGCTTTATGAAAGAGTGTTTAAGTTCAATTACGATCTTTGTGGCCTGTCATTCTCATTCATTGTTTCCATTTTTTTTTATTTCTTCAAATTTGTTGATTATCAATGATTATCTTCTGTCCTTGAGATTCTAATTGAGTTTTTTGTTTACATAACATTAGTGTTATGAGGCACCATTCAGTTATATGATACTGTGAGACCATTAATTTTTGCTTAAACATCCTCAATTCCCCTGACTTTCCTCAATATCCTTGAAACCTTATATGATACTAAGACCATCACTGTGCTGGATTATGTTGTTTGATGTTTTAGGAAGAAAAAGGGCACCTAGACTTACAATTAGTACATGGACCGAAGTTAAAGCAAGGGAGATTCAACATTCACAATCGTCTTTGATCTTCTCTGTCCCAAAGTTTATCAAGTTTTCTATCGAGATTCCATTTCCTGTTCTAAGCTTAAATCTATTATTGATGGGTCCTCTTAATTTAGGAGGAGTCATTTCAGCTAGATACAACGGGACAACCTGAAATTGGCAGAGGGTGCATGACCAAAGATGAAATATAAATATATTTTGATGGTCACATATGAAGCTCTGAATCACCTGCCATATTTTTTAATAACATATTATGTCATTTTGCTAAATGGATAGAAAAATCTGATGGATTTTATCCTACGTATGATACTTTTTTTTGCAATTTTGGTTTGTGATTCCCTGACCCATACGAGTAATTATTTTCTTCAATTATTATCCATAGTGTTTTGGAATCAGTAATGCTCTTCATATTATATTATCTTTAAGTAACATTTTCTTAAGTGAAGTTAATTGTACTAACAAAGTCGCATGGCGCGTAACAATAGAACTATATATGTAAAAAAATGCATCACTAATAGGCTAAAAACCGGCATGTGTTTCTAGCCATGATTGTAGGTTCATTCACCCATGCTTGTAGGTGTTTCAAATATAACTTGTAGGCATTTCAATAACACATTGGAAAATTTATAGTTTGAAAGTGTTTCAAGTGTAAGTTGAATGTGCTTCTAGTCTAAGTCGTAGGTGCTTCAAATATAGCTCATAAGTGCTTTAATTGCAATCTAGAAAAAACATAGTTTGAATGTGCTTCAAATTACATTTATAAGTTGGTGTTTTAATCCATACTTGTTGGTGCCTCAACATAGTAAAAGAATAGTTTTATGTTCTTAGAGTATAATTCGTACGTGCTTCAACCACCGCTTGTAAGTGTTTCAAGTGTACCTGTTGGTGCTACTTTTATAACTTGTATATCATGATAACAATTTGGTTTTGACAGTACAACTTATAAATAGTTCAACTACTGTTTGTAAGTGCTTAAAATGTACCTCGTGTGTGTTTCTTTTATAACGTGTATATGCTACGAAAACAACTTGGTGCTTAAAGTATAACTTGCAGGTACTTCAACTACTACTTGTAAGTGCTTCAAATGAACTTACAAAAATAATTTGGTTCTTACATTACAACTTATAGGTGCTTCAATCATTGCATATAGGTGGTTCAAATGTAACATGTAGGTTCTACAAGTTTCAGAGGTGTTTTAAGTTTGATTTTAGGTTCTGCTGATGATAGACGGAGGTGTTTTAAGTGGTACTGTTATATATTTTAATCACCCGTATTTGACCTGGCCGCCATTTTTCACCCCTAAACATCGTACAAGCTTCATTTTTTGACATCATAAAGTACAATGTGTAGGTGTTTCAACCACAACTTACAAGTGCTTCAATTGTAGCATGATTTTTTTATAGCTTGTGCGTGCTACAAAAGCACGGAAATAGAATAGGTTAAAATACAACCGGTATGTGCTTCTGCAACAACTTGTAAGTGATTCAAATGTAGCATGTAGGTTGTTCTTTCTTAAAGTACAACTAGTATGTGTTTCTACCACAGTTTGTAAGTGCTTCAAGTCTAGCTTATCAGTGCTTCTTTTAAAATTTGGACGTACTACAAAAACAACTTGGAATAAATACAACTTTAAGGTGCTTAAAGAATAACTTGTAGGTGTTTCAACCACAACATATGAGTGCTTTAACTGTAACATGTAAGTGCTTTCTTTATAACTTGGATATACTACAAAAACAACTTGGAATTAATTAGTATAAATTCACGGTGCTTAAATTACATTTGTAGGTGCTTCAACCACACATTAGGAGTGTTTCAAGTGTAATATGTAAGTGCTTTCTTGATAACTTGGACCCGCTACAAAAACAACATGGAATAGTTCAGATTCATGTGCTTAAAGTAAAAGTTGTACGTGCTTCTACCACAACTTGCAAGTGCTTCAACAGTAACATGTTGGTGCTTCATTTACAACTTGTACATGCTACAAAAACATGAAATTAAAATAGGTTCATGGTACAACCGGTAGGTGCTTCTACTGCAGCTTGAAAGTGCTTCAAATGTAGTCTAAATGTGCTTCTTTCTTAAAGTACAACTCACAGGTGTTTCTATCATACCTTGTAAGTGCTTCAAGTGTAACATATAAGTGTTTCTTTTACAATTTGGATGTACTATGAATTTAATTGGGGAAAAATACAACTTTTAGTATAGCTTGTATGTGATTCTTTTCAAAATTTAACACACTACAAAAATATATTTTGAAGAAAAAAATTATAACTTCAACCTGCTTACATTACAAATTTTAGTTGATTTAACTTAAGTGATTGAAGTTATATTAGAAGTACTTGTATGAATAAAATGTTATCCATGAAACATAGCAAACGTGACCTGAGAAAGTTGATAAAAAATAAGTCCTTTTGACTGGGACGAAGGAGTAGAGAAAATCTTGTATATGGATAAGCCCACTCTGAGCGCCACGAGGCCCACATGGACAAGCCCGCTATGTGTTTTTATATGAGACCAACTTGAATATCCCACTCACGATATTGTACCAAAGCCAAACTCCACCTCCGAAAGAACCACCCGCCATCACTGGAGATAATCTCAGTTATTAGTGGTATAAATTAACTTTAAAAGATACACTACCAAAGGAAATCGGAACCGTTAGTAAACGTATTTAATGGCTGAGATTTTGTCTCACATAACTCTTTAGTCTCACATATCTAGGTGGTCTCACCCGAACCCTCCCCTAGGGGAGGATTCAGGTGAGACAACCTATTTATATGGACAATGATGTTATGTGAGACAAAATCTAGACCTTTCATATCTTTAATCGAATGATAGAGTCACGGCTACTAAAATACAATATGCTAGTCTCTCGTAAGGGTCAAATCGGGTCATGAAGCAAATTCGTAACTCGTAAGATTTTAGTTGTTCTCCAACACTTCAAAATAAGCTTTAAACGTAATTTTAAAGAATAAGAATGTAAGAAACCATATTCATCACAGCACTGGCGTCTTGTAAGAGGAATATATAGCCATACTTATCTTACCTTCATATGTGTTTGGGTGATTATTCCGGTAAATATTTGACCTCGATTATATTCTTAGCCCATTTTTTCCAGATATTAATACAATTTTATATTTATATTTTTTCTCAAATATTTTCATGCAAATTTAATTATTTCTTATATGTGCTTTGAGGGTAAAGTGTAAGTGCTTCTATTTTTATTTGTATGTGCTTTAAGTTAAATGTGTAGTTGCTTGAAAATGGTATTTTTGGTGCTTTAAGAATTTCGTGCAAGTTTGATTATTTATTTAAACTATGTTCATTGTAGAGCGTAGGTGCTTCTACTTTTGTTTGTAAGTGTTTTAAGTTAGAGTTGTTGGTGCTTGAAAATGAGTGTTTTGAAATTTTCATGAAAGTTTAATTATTTCGTATAAGTGATTTGAGCGTAGAGTGTATGTGCTTCTATTTTTGTTTGTAGGTGTTTTAAGTTTAAAAAAAGTTGGTGCTTGAAAATGGTATTTTTGTGCTTTAAGAATTTCGTGCAAGTTTAATTATTAATTTGTTTAAATCATATTGAGTGTAATGAGTAGGTGCTTCAAGTTATGTACTTAGGTGTTTTAAGTTAAAGGTGTAGGTGCTTGAAAATTGTATTTTTGGTGTTTTAAAATTTTTGGCCAAGTTTGTGTTTAAATTAAATTGAGCGGAATGAGTAGGGTGCTTCAAGTTATGTGAGCAGGTGTTTTAAGTTAAAGGTGTGGGTGCTTGAAAAATAGTATTTTTGGTGCTTTTAAGATTTTCGTGCAAGTTTTTGTTTAAATTATAATGAGCGTAACGTGTAGGTGCTTCTAATCTTGTTTGTAAGTGCTTTTATGTTGTGTTAAATGTGCTTCAACTTCTATTTGTTGGAGTTTTGAGTGATAATTTGTTTAAATTTTATTGAACGTAATGAGTAGGTGCTTCAAGTTATTTACGTAGGTGCTTTAAATTAAAGGTGTTGGTGCATGAAAATGGTATTTTTTGTGCTTTAAAAATTTTGGGCAGGTTTGTGTTTAAATTAAATTGAGCATAATATTCTTAAATGTGCTACAACCCGTGGGCTTAAAATATAAGTTTGTAGTGAATGATTAAGTCGGATTTGAGAACATAAACTTCTTATATTCCATGCTATTCCAATGATCAAACACAATATTGAAACTACTTCACCAGAATAATCTAACACTATCAGTAGATTAACAAGATGAGGCAACGTGTGTATTGCTTTATTACCATGCTGCTTTTTTACGCGATGAACATATACATAATCACTTGAGGAAGTGGAGTGGCCTGTGGGTGATGAATTATGGAATTCATTTGCATTGCATCTCACCAGAACTTGGATTTTCCTGAGCCTATATTGTTGTCTTTCGTGCGTGGTGTCGGTGCTCCTTGTGTTAGCAGGAATCGAATTCATCTTGGCCCAACAGTTATGTTCTAAGAGTGTCATTTATCATATGGCACTGAGAAGAGAATAAAATAATGTTGTGAATGATGAGGTGTATGACTAGTTGTAAATTATGCAAGAATCCCTTTCTTTTGCTTTCTAAGTGGAAGCAGGAAAGTTTTTAAAAAATGAAGAAGACTGGACTATTCATCACCTGCAAGAGATGTGTTCTCATTCCTAAACAACCGCAACCAATAGAGCAATCTATAACTCTCAGTTTGAGCATTGAGAACAGCATAATCCCACACCCAAATCCCAAAGCAACAGTACTAGAACCAGTGAGCAAAACCGTTGTGCACACCAGTATCACAAAAAACTCTTCCTTGGTACTCATATCCCGAGATGCCATAACAAGCTCATGCCAAAAATTTGGCAAACATTTTTATTAAACTTTTCAATTATGTGTTGGGCAAGTTTTAATACGGTAAGAATGTGTAGGGGAATTGTAGAGGAATGTGTTTTATTAAAGTTAGTCCTCCAGCTTGAGTTAGTTTCTTATTTTGCCAAGAGTTTATTTTAAAATTGATCGAGTCTAAGAGATTCTGGTAGTAAATGTTTTAATTTCTACCTATGAACATTATGCAACCTAAGTATTTGAAAGGAAAGGATCCTAAGATCATGTTTGTTTCCCTTTTGATTATTGCTTCCATTCTTGGATTAGTATGTTTAGAAAGATAGTAAGAAGATTTTTTGAAGTTGATTTTTTGACCTGAACCTTTCTCATAAATCTATAGGAATCCCATTAGCTTTTTGATTCCATGTTTTGACCATTTCATGAAGATTGCAGTATCATCTGCAAAGGATAGATGAGTTACTGGATTCACTGGCTTTGGGAATTTATAGTAACCAATGTTACCATATTGAAACAAGAAGTTAATGTTCCTATAGAAGGCTTCAACCATTAATATAAAAAGTATGGGAGATAGAGGATCTCCCTGTTTTAAACATCTTGTTGCTTTGAAAAAGCTGAAACTTTCTTCCTTGATTAAGACTGAAAAAGAAGCAGCATGAAGGTTTCCAATTATAATATGATTTAATTGATCAGAGAAACTCATTTTAGTTGAGATTTTTGAAAGAAAATTCCAAAAAACTCTGTCAAAGGCCTTCATCATGTCTAATTTGATGATCATATTGATTCCAAATTGTTTAGAATGAATATAATTACACATTTTTGCATGAGAAAGACATTGTCAGACAATTCTCTTTTTGAAACAAAAACTGTTTGTTCTGGAGAGATTATATCTTTGAGTATTGGTTTTAATCTATATGAAATTAGCTTAGTGAAAAGTTTTTTTATAAAGTTACATAAGCTAATTGGTCTAAAGTCTTTAAATGAGGCACATACATCCTTTTTTAGGATGAGAATAATGAAAGTTGCTGATATGGCTTTTGGAATAGATGAAAGATTAAGAAAGTCGTTGATTGCTTCCATTAAGTCATTTGATTATAGACCAACAATGTTTGTAGAAGGTGCCAAAGAAGCCATATGGACCAGGAGCAAATTCACTATCCATTTCTTTCAGAATTACTGAAATTTCTTCAATGTTTGTTGTCTTTGTTAAGTTCTGATTCATGGATTTTGTTATTAGAGGAGGAATGTTTTCTAGCAGAACTGTAGTGTTAATGCCAGAATGGTCCTGGTTGTCTTCTTGAAGTAGCTCAGAGTAGAAGGTTACTGCTTCATTTCCTATTAAGTTCTGATCATACAACCAGGTACCATTTCCATTTTTTTTACAGAAGAGATGGTTTGCTTTTTGTGTTTAGCTTTAACTTGAAGATGGAAGAATTTAGTGTTAGAATCATCTTCTTTTAGCCATTTTAACCTTGATTTTTTGCTTCCAAAAAAATTCTTGATTTTTAAGGGCTAGAGTAAGATCATTTTAGCTTTATTATATTTGATTAAGTTTTCAATATCTTCATTATGTTGAAGATTTTCCTCTGCAATTACGAAGAGTTCTTCAGCAGACTCAACTTTGTCAAATATGTTACCAAACACATTTTTATTCCATTTCTTTAGAGCAATATTTGTGTTTTTTAGCTTGAAATAAAATGTCTACATGATGCTAGGCTGGTGTGTATGTTCCATGAGTTTTGAATTAGATTCAAAAAGTTTGGATGAGAAATCCAGCAATTTTGAAATGTGAAAGATAATGGTTTGGTTGTGATTTCTTTATTAGAGAGATTTAAAATGATAGGTGAATGATCATATTGATTTCTTAGCAGGGTCTTGTTCGAGGTTAAAGGAAGAGCTGAATCCCATAGTTGATTTGTCAGAGTTCTATCTAATCTTTCCCAAACCTTTTTTCTAGGTCTCATGCATGTCCATGTGAAAGGGTTTCCAGATGTATTAACTGTGGATAATTTTGCCTCAGTTATGAAATTTTTAAAGTTCTTAATTCCTCTCAAGTTTAGGGTTGATGGTCCAATATATTGGTTCTTTTTTCAATTATGTTGAAATCTCCAATCAAGCATAAAGGTTTTTTTGTAGCCCAGAATGGAGTTCCATAACAATTTCCTTTGCTAACATCCCTGACTTAGAGATGAATAGTTTATCTCTTTTTAATACTCCATCTGTCCCACTTTAAACTTCCTATTTGTTTTTTCAGAGTCAAACTTTACAAACTTTGACCCTAAATATAAATTAATATATAAACAATAAATATATCATGTGACATATCGTTAGATTTGTCTTAACATCTATTTTCTAAATATTAAATTTTTTATGCGATATTATTATATACAAATAGAAATATTTACGGTCAAACATGCTCATTGAAGACCGTAAAAAAGCAAATAGGAAGTTAATAGTGGGATAGAGGGAGTATATTTTAACCTGATATGTGTAGGATTGTTACCAATTCCCCTACCATTTCATGATAAGATATTAAGATTAGTCATTATACTTGTTTATTAGAATTCAATGTGGGCCTTATAGATATGGTCTTTGGTGTTTAGATATAGTCCTTCTTATTGTATCTTCTGGATTTAATTAATGTTTGTCTCAGAATGGTCTTGTGAGGCATTAGAGCATCTCCAATGCAAGACTCTTTTTAGAAAACATCAAAAGACATGTAATTAATGCTGAAAATTTAAAATCCACCACCAATGCAAAAGTCAGTTTAGCGGGTCAATCTGACGTGGATGACACGTGGAGATGGCCTCAATTAGACCTTTTGTATTCAGACGTTCATATTGAAACTGTTAGTTTCTTAAATTAAAAAATTTAGGATTTTAACTTTTAATTATTTTACGATTCCAAATTTAAATGTAACATTTGGATCCCTATATGAATTCAATATTTAGATTCAAAATATATAAAAAATTATTCATTTAATTATATTATATTGATTTAAAATTTTAAAATCTATATTTTAAAATTATAATCTAAATACCAATAATATTATAGAAACATAAAGGTAAAAGTTAATTTACACTAAATTTAACTAGTGTGAATTATTATTTCTTAATTTTAGTTAGAATATATTTAATATTTTAGTATTATTTATTTATAAAAGTGATAGTTAAATTGTAAGTGAATTTAGAGTTTCTAATTATTAAATATGTATTTTATTTAAAATAAATGAAATCAAATATATTATATATAAAATTATTATTGAATAATATTGATAGAAAATATATTTTTTTATAATAAGTCATGTTAACTAACACTTTTGTATTGGAGTGTAAAATTTCAAAAAACTTCTCAATCAAACTTCTCATATCCACGTCATAATGACGCCTAATAAAATGTTGACAAATGTTTCCTACTTTTACTGATGACCCCCTTAGCATTGGAGATGCTCTTAGAGGCTCAACTATTTGTATGGATTCAGAGGAGGATTTATCTTTTGAATTAGAATTTTTTAGGATGTCTAATATGAGATTCCTTCAAACTTTCTTTGATTTCTGAAAAATTACTAAGCCACTCAAGTTTTTTTTTGTTAGATGTGTGAAGTGGAGAATCCCCTACATTTATTTCTATGAAATCCTTTTGGTTATGTTCCTTAGTTCCTGTATTATCTGAAGCAGTTTCTTGAAGCAGATTTGAGTCTTTTACAGGAGGTTTATTAAGAGATATAGGTTGAAATACATTTTTCTTATCTTTATGAATCCCCAGATTGTCTTTTTTTTCAAAAGTTTCAAAAGAGGAGATAGAAGGCTTATGAGTCTCACTTTGGGCAGGTATAGAAAACAACATAGTAGACATTTTAGAGAGCTCTTTTTTGTTAAGTGAAATCACATTTTGATCAGGCATACTGGGCAAATCAAGAAATCCAGAGATGTTAATTGAGACCTCATTTTGAGCAGGCAGAGGAAGAGGTAGTATAGAAAAAGGGACCTGTGATCCCTACAGGGATCAAATCTTCAGAACTTGCTAATGAGATTTGTTCCTTCTCCCGAGCCAAGGTCACCTTCCCAAATTGCACTTTATCATGCACATCCTGGTTAGTATCACTGATAAGGACTTGCTGAGAAGAGTTAGTTTTATTCTTAAGAACAGGGATATAGACATTTTCTTTTGCTAAAACACTAGAAGTAGAGGATTTGCCAACAACACTACCTTTTATCATCTCATGTTCATCTCTGTGGATGGACTTCTTACCTCAGGCAGATATATCTTTGGGTCTCCAAGCAGTGTTTTGATCATATCTGCACATAGCAGCTAAATGCCCTAGTTTGAGACAGTCAGAGCAATAGTGTGGAAGTCTTTAATGTATTGTCAGAAACCAACATCTATTAAGCTTAACCACAATCTTTATAACAGAGGTTTTGTAACATCAAGTTTCACACAAACACGGGCTACATGGGGTCTAGTTATGTTCAGGGTTGCTTTATCTACTCTAACAGGGGTTCAAATCAGATTTTCAATAGACATCATAGTTGAGCAATCAAAAAATTGTTAGGGCAGTCCATTTAAAGTAAGCCAAACTGGAACTATTAGGGAATTAGCATGGGGGTTAAATTTTGGAATCAATTTTGTCATTATAATAGAATAAGATCCGAAATTCCAAATTTTATGCAACCAACAACGATAGTAATCATCTGGAAGAAAAAAATGAATAATAACCTATTTGTTGTCTAATAGGTTAATCTATGTATGCCCCTTGAATCCTGCTGTTTGAAAATTTTTATGGAGCTTTTCCATTTGAGGACGGCTGGGTGCGGATTTCCCAACCCGCGTCCACTTCAATGGTTCCTCTAGTTTATCGCATTCTTCATCCGAGAAGTGTAGACCCAGTTCCCCTAGGTGTTTGATAGGAATTTTTGGATTGAAGGCCCTCTAGGGGCTGGGTTTTCAGTTGGTGTAGTTAAGACTTTTCATCGATTGTTCCAGTTTGGATCACAATTCGGAATGTACCGCTCTACTACTACAACATTTCATCTATCGAGGCAATTGACAATCAGGTTGGAGGCTACATCAAAAAGTATTTGGCAACGGAAAGACTGACAAGGCCATCTGCTATGAAAATGTGAGTGTAGGTTGATCCCCAGAGCCAGCTTCCACTATTTATAAGGTTAGGTTCGACTCTGGAAAATGAGAAGTATGCTATAGAATATGATAACCTACCTGTTTACTGTGGTCACTGCAAGAAAATTGGGCATGAGTACTCTAAGTGTAGAATAGCAAACCCAGAATTGGCTGAAAAATATCAACCTAGAAATAGAAACTATCAGAAAGATGAAACAAAGGCTGGTGGAATTTGGAAAACTGTGCCACGGCCCCCCTAAACACTCCTCTAGTATTACGTTTTCA
>JAULKK010308673.1:0-12079 GCA_032355705.1 Rubia peregrina
ATGGGTAATATTAAGAGCAGAACCATTACCGACAAAAACACGACGGTTACCAGAATAAGGAGCCACGCGTTCAAGAGTGGACTGAGAAGAAGTCATGTGATTGGTCGCGCCAGAATCAGCTATCCAACGAATATGCGGTGAAGTGGTAGGAGAAGAAACCCGAGAAACCAAATGGGGACATGTGGAGGCAAAGTGACCAAATTTCTTACACCACTGACACTGCAACTGGTACCATTCATCATGCAATTTGGGACAAGAAGAGGAAACATGACCCGAGGCGTAACACCATTGACACTCGAGTCGAACAAAAGAATTCATTTTTTTATTTGAAAAGAAGAAGAACCAAAACAACAGAAAAACTACAAAAGACCGCGTCAGAACAGCAGGGCGCGTGAAATAACGCTCTAAAAGGGATGAGGCGCGTGACTGTATAACGAGCGTGTGTAACCACACGCTTCTGTCGGTGGGTGCATGGATCTTTGCGAGGAAGCTTAAAGGCGCATGCGGATCACGCTCGGTTTTGATGAAGAAACACCGAGAGACCGCGAGAGCTGGAAGGCGAAGATCCGAGACACCGGATGAGGTTTTAAGCTTAGCAGCCGGTAGAGCTCGACTATAGGAGCGATGGACGATGGGGGGTGGAGGTCGCCTGGCGGGGCTCAGATCTGGTAGAGAGCGGCGTCGAGCGGCTGAGCTCTGAGTTTGGAGAAAATAGGCAGCGTGGGGCGACCGGTGAGCGTGGGCGGCGCGAATAGATCGGACAAGATAGAGGCTGGCCAGAGAGAAAACAAAAGTCGGTACAGCAAACAGAGCTGGAGAAGAACGACAATGAGAAGGCGACCAGAGATGACGGCGGTGGGCGGCGGCCACCGACGGCTGTGATTGTGAAAGAAGAACGTCGAGAATAATTTTGGGGATTTTCATTTTTTTAGAGAAACCTGTCTGATACCATAATCGAATGTAAAATCCACACATAATTGTGGCTATGTTTATTCATATATATACTGAGTACAGATGGTAAACAAAATAGAATCAGATATGGAAAATGATATATACAAAACCAATCAGAAAGGGTATTCATTCCTTAACCTGATTCTAATTTATCTAATATTCTATTAGTCGGGATGATCATACTGACCCAGTTTCTGGACACATGGAAAATGAAGTTATATGGATTCAGACGCTGAACGTGTGTGACCGTGGCATGGAAGAAAGAAGAAAATGAAAGTTTTTGTGCAAGAAAGCTAGACATTACATGGAATATTTTGGTGGAATTAATTTTGCCAAATCCAATTTATAAATGGAATTGAATTTCTTGAAGACTCGTAATTTTTAGGAGAAGATATTTCCATATATTTTGGATGTTATTTTTAGATAAGGGAGAAAACAATATATATATATATATCTTTTATTCTATATTTTATGGGTTAGATACACGTTTTATTTTTCTTGCTCAGACTATTCACGCGCAAGATTTCTTTTCTTTTTTCCACCATCAATATATTTTCCATCATCTTTTATTTTATGAGTTGGAAATTTAATTCAATTATGTTTTCTAACTATGCACAGTGGGCAGTTGTGTCGGGATGATCTTCTTGATCAATTCTCTCGTAATAGTTGAATCATTTGCAATCTTTAAAAAAATTCCAATTTTTTGTTCTCAATTTTTCATGTTTAGTATTCATCATCACTTCATTATTTTGGTTACAAAATCTCAGGTTAGCAAACTTGCTTACTGCTTTACTGGTCAGGATGATCATCCTGACCACCGAATCATAAATTTGGAATTTGGCTTAGAGCTCAAATTATTATTGTGTAAAACGACACATCAAATTTTGGCACATTTGCTAGGGATTTGTTTTAAGTATTATTTTTCTACCTTTTGAGTTGTTTCTCTTTTCTTCTAGTTTATACCTCATTCTTCTCGTACAGGAGAATTGATCTTCACTCCAGAAATTGAGAAACTTTCACAAAGTTTAACGAAGCAGAGAAAAGCTTTGAAGGAATTCTCCTCATATGAGTCAACTGCCAGCGAAGAACAACTCAACATGGCCGAGGTACAGAGACATGAGGAAGAACCAACACCTCAATGGATAAGAGACATAGGGTGGTACCGACACAACTGCCCACTGTGCATTGACTATCTTGACATCAAACGCAGTGCAGAAATTAAACCAGGTTATATACAAGTATTACCTAAGTTCGGTGACTTTCCAGGTGAGAGTGCTCATAATCATCTTGATGAATCTGATCTAGTGTGTGCAACTCTGAGACCCCAAGTTTTTTTAGATGATCATATTAGAATGCTCACATTTACACACACTCTCCAAGGAAAAAGATCGTGAATGATTATTTGAACTTCCCCCGATTCAATCTGAACTTGGGAGGATCTTGAGCTAAAAATTTTACAAAAGTTTTCTCCTGAGTCTAGAGCTGCAATTAGTGGCATAAGACAAAAGAATGGAGGGGAGTTATTGGGATCATTTTAATCAATTATGTTGTAAATTTCCTAACCATGGTTTTTTTTCTGAATATCAATTCATCACTCATTATTTTTATGGAGGCATGTGTTCGATAGACAACAAATTGTTTGATGCAGCTTGAGGTGGTAATGTGCTAAACAAACCATGGATGAGGCAAATGAGATCATTATTGATATGGTTACCAAGAAATATGATGAAGATAATGATAGATCCAGGCCGGTAAAGGTAGCCAGAACTTCATAAATGGATGAGAAGTTAGATTCCCTCACATCCTTGGTACATGAGCTAGCTGTGAAGACTTCACGAGGAGCTAAGTGCAATATTTTCTCATAAATAGGACATCACACTGATGCTTGCGCTACTCTTCAAGATCCTCAAACCGAACTAGCTTGGTTTGGATTTGAACATGCCCCACCGAGGTCAAGGAAGTATGATCCATAATAAGATACATATAACCCTGGATGGAGAACCACCGAAACTTCAGATGGACCCAGAAAACTCCGGGCATGTATGCTCCGAGATAGCTGCAAACCGGTCAGGATTATCCTCCCGCCCTTGACAATTAGAAAATCTCCATGAATGATGTTCTCAAGAGTATTTCTCAAGGCAATGAGTCGAGCTAAATTTAGCCAAAAACACAAATTATTTTCAACACGAAATAAGGGCCGCTATTGGAAACATTGAGCAACAGATGACTCAAATGGCTGTGGAGATAAATAAGTTGATGTCAATCAATGGAAAACTTCCTTCCCATACGGAACCAAATCCAAGAGAGAAAGCAAGTGCAATGACCCTAAGAAGTGGGAAAGAGTTAGTTGATTCTGCACCTAAGGAAGAAAACAAGAAGAATGGTGAACAGGAAGAAGCCAAGAAGATAGAAAATGAGTTTTCAAAGGTAAGCACTCAACCTAAATCATCTATTTCCAACTAGGAAATTTCTCCAACATTCCCATTCGGGCTAGAAACAAGAAGGAAGATGATGAGAAGAGAATTTTGGATGTTTTCAAAAAGGTAGAAATAAATTTTCCCTTAATTGAAGCTATAAACTAGATTCCTAGGTACGCAAAATTTCTTATAGAGCTTTGCTCTAAAAAAAAAGAGATATGGGAAATTTTCTAAAATTAGGGTAAGTGAAATTGTTTCTGCTGTCATTCAACGTAAGTTTCCACAAAAATGTAAAGGACCTGGGATGTTCTCTATCCTGAGTATAATTGGAAAGATGAATGTTGAAAAGGCCATGTTAGATCTAGGTGCATCAATTAATGTTGTGCCTATCTATGTGTATAATGACTTGCAATTAGGACCATTGAAGGAAACTCGTGTCATAATCCAATTAGCAGATAGATCTAATGCATATTCCGAGGGTATAGTACATGATGTACTTGTTAAAGTAAATGATATGATATGATATGATATTTTTTGTTGATTTTTTACATTGTTGATATGGATGATTCGTTCTCTGCTAATATATAAGTCCCTAATTATTCTAGGAAGGTCATTCATGAAGACAGTGAAAACCAAGATTGATGTTGATAAGGGAATACTTAGCCTTGAATTTGATGGAGATATAGCCACATTCAATATTTTCGATACCATGAAACATGCAGATGATCCTGAATCTATATTTACCCTTGATGTGATTGATCCATTGGTTGATTATTTTGTAGAAAAATATTCTAGAGATGACAATATTGAACAGGTACTTTTTAATGAATGGGAGGATATCAACGCAATGTAGGAGATGAATGAAATGATATGTGAGATTATCATGCAACTGAACTCCACAAAACTCTTGGAAGTTATCAGTCGGGATGACCATCCCACCCGATCTGAGCCCAGGAAAGCAAAATATCATCGCTCATGGTAATCTAGTTCGTAAGCCCAGCAGTTCGATTCCAGATGAGCAGATTAATAACTCTCAATCCACATCAGTCGGAATGATCATCCCGACCAATCCTGAACCCACTGTTCCTTCAATTGAGAAAGTACCAAAGGTGAAATTGAAGACGTTACCTGAGCATCTCAAACATAAATTATTAGAGAATGAGACCATATCTGTCATGTATCCCAAGGGAATAGAGCTCTTTAAAATTGAGGGAATGACACTTTCATTGCCTCCAAATGGTTGATCTGAATAAGCCAACTGAGTCTAGCCTAAGACGTTAAATAATGGCGTTTCTTGGGAGGCAACCCAAGCTTCTTCCTCATTCTTTTTATTTTTCTTATTTGATTATTATTATTAGTATAGGGTGTGGTTGTATTTTTTATTCATTTCATTTCTTTGAACGAAAAAATAGAAGGAAAAAGTTCATATTTTGATTGGTTTTGAATTTTGCATGGTTGCTTTTGATTTTTTTTCATGTTAGTTTGATTTTTTTTGCAGGTTTGAAAAAATTAAGATAGAAGAATTTGACATTGAATAATAGTTTGATAGTGACTTAGGTAGAAAGAAGAGCATGGGTTGGAGTTGCAAGTTGTGAAAATGACATCAAATTACCCAAAATTAGCATGAAGAGGAACAATACTGGTCAGGATGCTAATACAGACCACAATTCTGATGTTGACCCCAAGGCTAATTAGCCGCCCAGGGAGCATGTTCTTTTATGCTTTCTCTTTTAGTTGCATTAGTTTCATTCGTACAATATTAGCATGAAATTATATTTTCTTATTCATATGCACATGCTCTCTTTTTCTTACATAATGGAGATATTGTGTTGTGTAACTGTGGGGGAGAGGTATAACATAATTGGTTTGTTTTTCATTATTGAAAAAAAAATCAAAAAGATTTTTCATTTTCCCCAACATTTGAGTAAAAAAGGCAGCCTTGAATTGAAAATTTGAAGGGTTGGAACTGAAATTTAGTCTGTGGTAAGATGGATGATTGTTTCCCTTTTGTGAAAAAAACATCGATTCCTTATATATGTTCTAGGATGATAAATGTGCAATAAGTCATTTTGATTTGAACTTAGATATATTGTGAGATTTGAGCCTTAAAGAGCAAAATCTGTGAAAAAAGGCATACATGAAAATATAATAAGAAAAGTAGTTCTTTATCTCTTTGTTGAGTGATCACATCTTAGCATTTATTGCTTGGTTTGTGCCATGATTTCGAGGCTGTTTTTTGTTACTTGAGCATGAAAGTGATATAGGCACTTAGGGATAACCACACTTAGCTTCTACGGAATAATTTCTACCTTACATGATTCCCCTAGTTTGCCTCGTTGAAGCCATAAAAACTTTTCTTTGATATTTAAAACCACTATATGTTTAGCCCAGATCCTAAGCTTTCTTTGAACCTTTCTAAGAATGTGCAAGTAATTTTATTTCTTGTGGTATGAATCGAGTATGTATGAGGAGATATGTAGGGTGATTTGAGCTGAATATATGATGAAATGGGGTTTGTCTTTTCATTTTTGTGAGGGAAAATAAATCCTTAGTGCTGCTGCCCAGGAAAAAAGAAAAGAAAATCAGTGGAAAAAAGAAAGGAAGAACATTTTGGTCAGCAGTACATTGGGCTGGAATTTTTTGGGAATAATGGGCATGGTTTAGTTCTTGGTAGTGATGTTTATACTTCATTGCTTATCAATGTTGCATTTTCATTCGAAGTATGAACATAGATGAGTATGAGGGTGATAATGAATTACTTGCATATTCTCTGTTTTTTAGCCTCGTATTTCCTTTATCCTACCTCTTTGACCCTAGCCCCATTGCAACCTTGGAAAAGAGCTCATTGATTTGTACTAAAGTGTTCAATTAATAAGGCAGAGATAGTGGCATATACAAACTTGTCATGATGAGTATTGAATATAATTTGTGTGATTGACATGGTTATGATTTTGAGAGATGTTGAGTGATTTTGGTGAGGATGGACTTTATTTCATATATATTTTACTAGAATAAAAGGATGAAATGGTTTTATAAGCAAAGGGGAATGGTTTGTGGTATAACTGTGGATTGTGTTTTGGTTCCAACTATGATGGTTTTGTAATTTTAGGGCTGCCACAGTTTTTTGAGTCTCGCGTTTACATTTACGTTTTGCATTTGCATATGCTCAAAGGCTAGCATAATCCAAGTGCGGTGAAGTTTGATTGGGTTGATATTACTATATGTTTTGGAATGTATTTGAACTAATATGTTGATTAAATTTTGGAAAGTTATGTTTTGATGATATTTATTGCAGTTTAGAATTATGGAATGACATTGATGAGTTGCTGCAATTATTGATCAGGATGATCATACCCATCCAGTTTCTGGACACATGGAAAATGAAGTTGAATGGATTTGAACGCTGAACGTGCGTGGCTGTGGCATGGAAGAAAGAAGAAAATGAAAGGTTTTGTGCAAGAAAGTTGGACATTACATGGAATATTATGGTGGAATTAATTTTTCCAAGTCCAATTTATAAATGAAATTGGATTGCTTGAAGACTCCTAAGTTTTAGGAGAATGTATATTCATATATTTTGGATGTTATTTTGAGATAAGGGAGAAGACAACATATATCCCTTATTCTATGTTTTTTTGGGTTAGATGCACGTTTTATTTTTTCTTGCGCAGACTATTCAGACTCAATTTCTCATTTGTTTTTCACCATTAATATATTTTCCATCATCTTTTATTTTATGATTTTGAAGTTTAATTCAATTATATTTTCTAGCTAAATTCCTCTTTTCCGGTGAAGATCAAGGAATCACCGGCGTCGATTCTTGTGAGATCAAATTATCTTTTAATACTCTGATTGCATGTTTGCATATGTTTTTCTTGATTATAATGTTTATGATTGCTTTTAGGTTATTGAGTAGTGCACAATATTTAATAGCATATTTGTTAATTTAATACCAATTGAACCAATCATCCATAATTGTGATTCAAGTTCGATAAGTGGTAGGGAACAACAGTCTTAATTTAACAATCATGAATCAGAGTTTGCTGGTTATAAATTGGGTCTTTCTTGCTATTAATACTGCTAGCATATTAAATCTATAGAGCGTCTCTTAGGTTATATGTTAGTTAGATTAATAGTTGTTAAGGAGTCCTCCTGATTATCGACAAAGTAAGGAAAGATTGGTTGATTACAACTATAACCAATTTGTGTGCATGCATTTAATGTCATATTTGCATCAAGGATCGAGATGGAAGCCGGTATGGAATTGATCAAAACCAGAATTCTCTCGTAATGGTTGAATCTTTTGCAATTTGTAACATTTTTTTCAATTTTAGTTGTTCTCTATTTTTCATTTTTAGTATTCATCATCATCAAATCAATATTTTGTTTACAAAATTGCAGGTTAAGAATTAAGAAATTTGTCACCAATCTCTTGGGAAAATGAACTTTCTCACTATTGTACTGGTCAGGATAATCATCCTGACTACCGAATTGTAAACTTGGAATTTTTCTTAGAGTTTGAATTATTTTTGGTGTAAATCGACGCATCAATAATTGTAAAACACTAGTGAATTCCATGTAAATATGAGAACACATATAGAAAAACTATGGTTAAACTTAAAATCTGGAAAAACTACAAGTGAAATCGCCTTCTGCATAAATTCATTGGGCTAAGAAAAAAGTGGGAATATTACCAATACTTTTTCCTGTAAACTTCCCTTACTAACATTACAAGCTCTAGAGAAAAACCTTGAAAAGAAAGAATCCCTCTGCCAAGTTTGCAAGCAATCATTTAACCCAAATAATTGCTCCCTTCATCCTGGAATAATTAACACATACACTTTTGGCTGGGTATTTTATGCAAGCTGATGTTGTAGAGAATAATTATGAAAAAGTTATCCGCACTCTGTGGGTCGTACAAATTTTTCACGGGAGATCTACTAACCAGCGGACTTGGAAGATAAAAGATGAAGATTTATATTGTTTTCTCCCATTCGTACAACTAAACTACCAAGGGGTAAGTAGTGGCAAGTCGGAGGTCATCCACATAGATTTTAGAAATTTAAAGGTTAACTATGCAAAGCCGCAATCGGTTCGTCAATCCAATCACTTGTCAGGAATGGTCAATGTCGTAAAACAAGGTTTTTTTACTTGTGGGGGAGGGGGGGTATCTATAAACTACAAGCATGCAAGAACAAGAGAGTAAACTAAATAAAACAAGCACTTGGGGATATTTTTGTTACATGACTAGTAGTGTATATCGATCCTAGATTCAACAAATACAAGACATATAAACATATCCTGATACATATGTCACATATTGTGATTGATAGTCAACACTTCCCCTTATCTGTCATCCAAAGGTGCTCTCATTTTCTTCTATCGACACCATCTTCGTAATTAGAAAAGTGAAATAATGGCCCCACTTGTTGTGCAGATATGTTCTTTCCTGTAAAGAATTACGTCAAGGGCACTCCAATGTGAATGATTCTCCCTGGGCCTATAGAGGCAGGTGGATTGGCACCTTATGGTGACTCTAAGGTTGCAACGACATTGGTCAAATTACACCAACCCCAGTTGCTACTACTATCTTGTCCTCCCATCGAGACACTGTCCAGTTCTCACTAGCTAGTTGTCCAGTTCTTACTAGCATACGGTCATCGAAGCGGTGCACACAACCCACGTGCATACACCCACACGGTCGCAGACTTCTCACTCCCCCTGTTACCCTGTCTAATACTCTCAAATGGAAAACAATAGTGCAACATACAATGAAAGTAGATTAAGGTGCATCCCAACATAGTGTATCAATCATGAATTTAACAAGAATATAAGACACAAGTCAACATAATATTTATAAGCATTAAAGGATAGGAAGATCTTAAAATTTCACAAAATAACTACCAAATCATGAACACAAATGTAAATCCCTAAGCTAGATCACTACTCCCTAAGCATTGAACCCAATTGATCCATTGGATTCAATTCCCTTGGACAAAACTGGAAGAATTAAACTTTTAGGAAAAACTAGGAGAATGTAAAACTAACTATCCAAACTTAAACCATAGTAGACATAGGTCTCTATATATAGTAGATAGGAATTTGGCCTCGAAAGATGCCCAATAAGGTAACTAAACCCTAGCTGGATGCCAAGCATGGGTCATGCCATAGGGAACATGCCACCTACTAAACACATGTCCACCGGTCTTCTGAGAATTTGAACGGCACTGGCCATGCATTTCCTTATGGACCAACGACTAGGAACATCTTCAGAGAATTTAAAAGGCATGGGTCTTGTGATTCCCAGTGGGCTGTTGGCTGGAAGCTTGAATTCATCTCCTGATCAACACGAGCCCCAAAACCTTTCGGTCACCTGCTAGGGGTCAATTTACTGGAAACTAGTGGCACGGTAGTGCAAATATTCACGGGATGTGGGCTGGTCTTAGGATTTTGAACTTCAAGGGACATAGGCTGTGCAATATGGCATGACCCGTCTTGCATACTTAGTCACACGAGACCGTTGAATGACACGAGCCATATAGTTCTTTGTTAACCGTGCCATAAGCCTTTGGCACTACCCAGATTTACTGGCACGGCCCGTGCAGTTCATCACATCACATTTTGACTTCATTTGTTCGATCTTTGACTTCTTTCTCTTCTTGGCTTGGTTCCATATACTAACACATTTTGACCCGTGACCTTCTTTTTACTACCATTATTGTGAATGACCTTCTACAATCTATGTAAGTGCTTATGGTCAATCTTTAAATAAACTCACAAAAAAAACATCTAGGTACTCATAAGGACACAGTCACCACAACAAACAACACATATTACATCGGTTATACATGGCTTTTAATCTTGGTTTTCAACTCTCTAAAAACTGAGGTAAACGTGGGTGTGGTAAAAAGTACATTTTTAACTCGGTTCTGACCAAGGTAAAAAGGTACTTTTTACCACAGTTTTAAACCGACATCGGCAGATTTATGAGCGATGTCAGTTCAAGGAAGATGATCGACAATTGGAGTTTGTAGCTACAACATTTTTCATAATTACATCGGTCATTATAGGGAGAAACGTCGTTGATAGCAAGAAGACTGACGAGGGGACTACCATTGCTGCAACATCGCCAATGTCGACGTTGTGGACAATTGATAACCACGTAATGATAACGGTTTGTGACGGTACCACTATCGTGTGCATGCTGACGTGAAAGGCTGTTAAATACGATATCATTTTGTATGAGATACGTCGCAAAAAAATCCACTGGTTTATGTAACATCAGCAAGGTTTTTCACTCCACTATTTTGTGTGACATTGTGTATTAGTCTTAGAGACATCAGTTCCCGTACAATGTTTTTTTGGGGGAGTTAATATGCACCCCAAACCTGATAATATCCTCAACGAGGTCCAATGTACAAAACGTTCAATACTTTGAACGAGCCATCCTAACTAAGATATTTGTATGTCATCCAAAGGTACTCCCAAATTGAGTTGCTTCCAAGAGGTGCGAACTCCACCCCCTGTGCCGAATGCACCATTGGCCGAACCTCAAAGTGTGGGATCTTAGATCTAATTTGCAGGTGAAAGTCCCAGAGATTGACAAAGATGATTTGAGCAAAACTGATGTGATAACTAATGTGATAATTATAGGTTCTGGACAGCTTCATGCTTCATGCTTTAAAATCTGATATTAGGGACTCCATCCATGTCCATCTTGAGTAATCCTTTCTCCATACGGGTAAGTTCTTGGAATCCAAAAACTCCTGCTAATCCTGAGGCTCAGCTTCTTTTTGCAAGTAGATCCACAAGCATATTAGCCTCCCTACAACAGAAAGAGCGAATTGGATTAGAAGAGTTAATTTGTGCTACAATATGAAAGGCCATCCATGGTCCATTATCCGGATCCGATATAGCATGAATAGCTAGGTTACAATCAGTTTAAAAAGTGAGCTCTGCAACATAAGTTCAAGGCCAAGACTGATCGCATTAATTTCCGCAATAAGAGGAGTATCAAAAAACCAAGCTTTAGTTGAAAGGATAAGAGGTTTTCATTATGGTCTCTAATAACAACAGCTAGTCAACTCCTTTGTGAGTTAGAGGTCCATGAGGCATCTGAGTTGATCTTAAACCTCTCATTTATAGGCTTATCCCATTTGATAATACTAATTGTACTATGTTGATTCACATAAAATGGAATAAGGCCTCTATCAATCCAGATTTGATGATTCCTGCTTGGTTTCTTTAAAGGAAAAACAGCCAATGACTGTCTAATGCTATCCACGAATATGTTCCATACCACATTCAATGAACACACAACACCTTCATGTATTCCTTTGTTTCTAACAATCCATAAAGACTAACACATGAACATGGGTGACATTCTTATCAGAGCATTATTTGTGACATCATTATTGGTGACAGAAAAGTAATATGCAAGCATGTCCCAGATATTTTGGAAATGAATCAAACACAAAAGCAGAAGATTATGCAGCTTGTTCCAAGCATCAGTGGCAAGTTGACATTCATGGAAGAAATGATTGATAAAGTCATTGTTAGAACAACAGCAGTATTTCAAAGCAAACTGAATACCACATAACCTTAGATTATCATCTGTTGGCAGCAAGTTGTTTAACATTCTCCAGAAAGAAAAACTAAATTTTTAGTAGGAATATGTTTTCCCCACACAAAGGAGAGGGATCTAACCTTGG
>JAULKK010308684.1:0-12078 GCA_032355705.1 Rubia peregrina
AAATATGCGGTCAAACTTTGATAGAGAATAGTGCCCATAAAGCACTTCGGCCATTTCTCTTGGGACGGAGGGAGTATTGAACTTGGCTGCCCACTAAAATTGAACGATTAAACTATGATAAATTTAAAGGTGTTTTTAGCTTCCATCTTAAAAACCTAAGACCTTATATATTAGTTATTATCATTGTAAGGAATCAATGCGGAATATATCTTTCAACACGCCCCCTCACTTGCCAACGTGGAAACGCTCCACGATCCATATTGGGTCAAATTAAAGGGGATTCACACATCGGTCTAATAAATCCAACTTTGGCCCATGTCTTAAATAGTTGGCTCTGATACCATGTTAAATTTAAAGGTATCTTGGGCTTCCATCTTAAAACCAATTGGCACTAAGTGGAGGTGACACAAGACCTTATATAGTAGTTATTATCATTGTATGGAACCGATGTGGGATATATCTTTTAACACGATGAAGAATATTTACGGGGTAATTATTGTGTGTTTATATTCATGCTCCGGGGTACATTATATAGTACTCCCTCTGTCCCAGTTCAACCTGCACACTTTTTGGTCAACTTTTTCATATCATGTTTGATCAACGATAACTTTATTTATGTATAATAATTGTGTATTAAAATTTAATGTTTAGAAAATACATCATGCAGTGAATCCAATGATATGTCACATAATAATATTTGTATCTATATACTGGTTAAAATTTATGATCAAATGTGTCTTGAGAAAGCTGGCAAAAAAATGTGCAGCTTGAACTAGGACAGAGAGAGTAGTACAAAAGACCTATACAAGACTAAAAAATGAATTCTAATCTAATTACAATTTACACAATATTATTCCTCCTTAATACTCATACTCAAGTTGGAGCATGTGGATCAGAAATATCCAACTTGTCAAGTAAAGAATGAAACTGATTTCGCCCAAGAGCCTTGGTAAACAAATCCGTAGGTTGGCTAGTCATGCGAATATGATGAGTAATAATAGTGTCAGACTGTACAAGATCACGGACGAAATGACAATAAACCTCTATATGCTTCGTACGTTCATGAAACATAGGGTTAGCCGCAATATGTAGCTTAAATTGACTGTCACAAAACAGTCGCATAGGAGTAGATTGCACAATGCCTGAGTCTCTAAGCAGAGACTTAAGCCACAACGACTCACAACAAGCAACATCCATAACACGATACTCCGTTTCAGTAGAAGAGCGAGAAACTGTAGGTTGTTTCTTGGTTTTCCATGAAACCAGAGAATCACCAATGGTGACAAAGTATCCGGATAATGAACAGCGCGTGATAGGACAAGTAGCCCCGGAATCACAATAAGTAGTCAACTGTAAGGAGCTTCGCGAAGAGAGAAATAAACCTTGACCAGGATGACTCTTCAGGTAATGAAGCACACGTACGACAGCTTGCCAGTGAGGAACACATGGAGACTTCATAAACTGAGCAAATGTATGAACTGAATAACTGAGCCCAGGATGGGTGGTAGTGAGGTAAATGAGGCGGTCCACCAGTCGCCGGTATTGTTCAGTGTCGTCATAAAGAGGTACTTCAATCTTGGCAGAATCATGCTGTTGCTCCATGGGAAAGTTAGTTGGTTTAGAAGCCGACAAACCTGTATCAGATAAAATATCAAGACATATACCCAAGAAATACTTAAGTGTACCAAAATTCTTCATGTAAAAACAAGAGCTCAAGTATTTCTTGAATTCAGAGATGAGCGAAGAAGAGAGAGTAGTCTGCCTTACTCTGGACAGAACCAAATACACGTAAAGCCTAAGCTAACTTTGCAAACCAATTGTGAGGAGCCTGACGAAGACCATAAAGAGATTTATAAAGCCGACAAACCTGACCGGGAGACACAGGATAGCCCGGTAGAGGGCGCATATATACCTCCTCATGTAAGTCACCATGAAGAAAAGCATTGTGCACGTCCATTTGGTGGAGTTCCCAACCACGAATGACAGCAACAGATAGAAACATACGAATAGAACTCATCTTCGCAACAGGAGCAAATTTCTCAGTATAGTCAATATCTTCTTTACGGAGATTGCCAAGAATCACCATATGAGCCTTGTGATGCTCAATGGAACCATTAGATTTAAACTTGGTACGGTACACCCATTTACATCCAATGGCAGTCTTATTGAGAGGTAGAGAAGACAAGATCCAAGTCTGATTGCGCTCTAGTGCATTAATCCCATTAGCCATAGCATCCGCCAATGAGCATACTGGGAAGCCTCAGAATAAGTGGTGGGATCTGCACTAGAAGTTACTGCACCCAAAATCTAGAATGCGTACTAGAAAATTTATCACAATTTACAAAATCAGTTAAAGGAAAGAGAACACCTGCAGAATGTGACGTCGCAGGTGTGGTTGTTGCAGTTGGAGGTTTATTAATATCAGTAGTAGAACATACATAATCTTGAAGATAGGTAGGAGGTCAGTGATTGCGAGAACTCTGTCTGACAGGAGGCAGCTCAGTCGGAGGTGTCATGGCCGGAGGAGAATCCGACGTAGCTGGCGGAAGGGACAAAGCAGTAGGAGGAGGCGCGTCGAAGTCGACCGCGGAAGGAGGCGCATGAGAGTAAGGCGCGTCAGGCGCGTGTGAAGGTGATGGAGACGACACGTCTGACAACTGGACCGTCGGTGGAATGGTTACCATGAAGTTGGCGATCGGCGGGAAACCCGTCGGCAAGGCGGCTGGTGAGGCTTCCGGTATAACATCGTAATGAAACTGGTATTCATAAAAATTAGCATCCCGACTGTTGAAGTAAGTACGAGTTTCCAAGTAAAAAAGACGTCATCTCTTCTTTCCAGTAGGATACCCAAGAAACAAACATCTGCGACTTTGCAGAGCAAACTTTTCACGGAATCTGGGAACGTATGAAGCAAAGCACAAATAACTAAAGACTCTCAAATCTTTGTAATTTGGAGGACGTCCATGAAGTAATTCAAAAGGTGCACGCCCACCGAGTTGTTTTGTGGGTGTTCGATTGATCAAATAAGCAGCAGTAAGAACATATTCTCCACATAACTCAATAGGCGGATTGACTTGAAAACTAAAGCACGAGCCACATTTAGCAAATGGCGATGCTTGTGCTCTACACGACCTTTCTGTTGTGGTGTTTCAATCATAGAAGTTTAAAAATAATCCCAAATTCGGCAAAATAGGATCTCAAAGGTAAAAATTCTGTACCATTATCAGCCCGAAAATGCTTAATCACACGGCCAAACTGAATCTTGATCAAAGCACAAAATTCACTAAATCTAGATGCTACATCAGACTTAACAACTAATAAATAAACCCAAAAGGGCGGGAGTAATCATCAACTATGGTTTAAAAATAAAATGCACCACTAGAAGATGGTGTTTTATAAGAACCCCAAAGATCACAATGCATTAATTCAAATAAACAAGTAGCATTTGAAGTACTTAAAGAAAAACTATGTCCAGTCTGTTTTGCTCTATGACAGACAGAGCAAGGAACATAAACTTTATTTGCGCTAAAATTAATAGTAGAAGCAGAAGACAACACCGTAGATGATGGATGCCCAAAACGATGATGCCATAAATCAGAAGAAGTAATTGTAGCAACTGTCGGTAGAGACTGTGAGAGACGAACATTCGGAGTCAGCACACAAAGCCAAACCCCCCATTGCTGTTCACCCAGACCAATCACATTCTTCGTACTGATTTTCTGTAAAATGCAATAATTTTCAGTAAACAAAGCTAGACATTTTAATGCAGATAACAATCTAGAACATGACAATAAATGACACTGCAGAGAAGGTATGTAGAGCACATGAATAAGAGTAACATCCCCAAAGTGAATAGAACCATATTGGGTTGCAGATGACACAGAACCATAAGGCAATATAACATTCACAGAATGAACAATAGTAGTGATATCAATCAGAGAACCTTTGTCACCAGTCATGTGATACGAGACTTCCGAATCAAGAATCCATGGTAAAGTAAACTTACCTGACCCATAGTCAGACACAACATTAAACTGATTAAATAAATGTATGTTCGTGGTAGGGATATGGGGCGTGGCAGCAGCGATGTGACCAAGAGATGACACAGCGGCACCGACAAAGGGAGGTGAAACCGGGCTAGTGGCGGTGGTCGGCTGATTCGATCCCATCTTCTTGGTCTTCTGGTTCAATTCTTCGAACCAATATGGTATGCCAGTGAGCTTGAAAAAGGTATCTTTGTCATGACCCTTGCGATTACAATGCATACAGATCAGATTCTTGCGATCACCTGAAGTGAGAACAACTGTTGAAGAACCTGAAAGTGGTGGACGTCGTGCATCATAGGCCATCGAGTTAGTTGAAGTCTCGCGAGACCAAACAATGGCTCTGTGATACTCCTTCTAAGTAACAAGGGCATATACGTGCGTGACTGGTGGAAGTGGATCGGTGGTCATGATGTTGGATTGCAAGGTGTGATAGCCTTCATTAAGACCCATGAGAAATTGGTAGATCATATTTTTCTTACGTTCTTGGAAGACATTGGCAGTATGATTGCAAGTGCAAAATGGTTTACAAGCTTCACAGGTGGAAACTAAAGGAGGCCGAAGGAAGTTGTAATCACCAAACAACTTCTTCATTTTGCTAAAATAAATGGCAACAATCTGACCATTCTGCCGATAGTTCTGGATATCTTCAAGCATCTGCAGAATTTTCAAACCGCTCCCAAGGGTAAAACGCGCCTTGAGATCATCCCATAGTTCTTTAACTGTGGCATAATAGCTAGTAGAGAAAGGCAATGGTGGATCTAAAGTCTGTAAGATCTAACATATCATAGTAGCATTAATTCTAGGCCACTCAACCACATCAGGATGATTATCTGAAGGTTTGGTAATGGTTCCATCAATGAAACCAATCTCTTTTTGGCAAGCATAACGCCACAAGGTAATTTTCTTCTCCTTTAAGTATGACGGGATAGATTGACAAATCGGGGCCATAAGTAGTTCTTAAGAAGTAAGGGTTATGCAGAGATTGACCAGTAGGAACAGATCCTCCATATCCAGATTGCAGTTGCAACTGTTTGAGTAAAGATGCAATCACATCGGCATCGTTGAAGTTTTGTAGCTTGTTAGCCTCGACTTTAGCCAGTGATGCAGACTTTCTCAACAACATCGAAACTGGAATTAGGAGCAGACATTGATGCAGATTAGTGGTGAATAGTTAAATGCGGTGACACGTGATAACTCGGCAGCAACGCTTGTGACGGGGTCGACACGTGAGAGCAATGCGCAGACGGTGCTAATAGTAGCGAACAGACGGATGATCACGACACCTGGGGTAGAATTTGATGAGGTTCATGTATTGGTTGATGATATTCCTAGGTATTGTTATGACTTTCACCATGTTGAGTTTTATTTGGCTGAATCATCCAATGACAGACTTGTTTTGGTTAGGTTCTGCCAATGTTTTGTTATTACTTCTTTTGAAATATTTGAAATAGATGTTGAGAATAGACTGTTTATGGTGATTCATGGGTTGGGAAGCGATGCATTGTTTTTAGGTAACAATGCGACTTTCATGGTGGATTTGTCCGAGGGTACATTAAGGCTAAACTCTATCTATTTTACTTATCAATTAATGCATGAACTTTTCTGGGGTGGTGAAGAGAGGTGTGCTTCTACTTATGAGTTTGAAGATGGAACACTAGAGGTTTTAGATCCTAGTCTTCCTGGTCATTCCGCATACGATACAAGTCGTTGTGGATTGTTATTTCTTCTGATTAGTTTTATGTATTTCAAGTTTATGTTGTAATCTGAATATTTAATTAATGAGGATGTTTTAGTTTATATACCGAGTTTCATTTGTATTGCATTGAGCTTCATTTACTACATACTGATGTTCCTCTGCTGATTTTGTACACCTTTTATTTTGGAAATAAAGTTGTTTCATAAATGAACTTAAATACAACTACTATGTAAGCATAACAATAAATTGAAAACATCAATTTCAAAAACTGTAACTTCAACTTATATTATTGAAATATCAGCAGAACTTTTTTAAAGTGTTTTGTTAGAAGCTATTGATGTTCCTCAACATGAAATGAGGTTCTTACATAATAAATGATGTTCTCATAATTTCAACTGAATAGACATTCACAGTACTTCAATACAGTATAATATAAAAAAATCTAAAACAATAACTCCATGTTGACACAGAACAGATAAAACAGGTGTTCGTTTGGTGTCTTGGATCCAAATTCATCGGCACTTGGCTTCTTCCTTACAATTGCTGATTTTTCTCTTTTGCTTCTTCCCTTTGTCTTTGTGTATTTTGGATTAAGGACATTTGGTGCAAGTGTGCATTCTGTTTGTGTTGTTGTGCTGGTTTTTGAAATTGCAGTGTCTTCGACGACGTGTGAGTTTATGGCGTTGATGGTGGTTAAGTGTGTATCAAAAGTTACTTAGAGTATTCTTCTTGTTTCAATGTTTTCCTAGCTCTTCAACACCAAATTGTTGAATTTCATTGTCATCTGTAGACGCCATGGTATTCTGTCTCTCAGTTTTGGAGCCTAGCAATCAAAGAAACATCGTTGATAAGTATATAGCCATGTCAGTTTGGAAGAACGTCAGAATTTAAAATGGGAACATTATTGACGATTATGGAAACCTCATTCAGTATCATAGGAACATCAACAGAAGTACCAAAAATCTCAGATACTGATCATGCTATTATTTAATTTAGAAGAGGTCATCTAGAATTCAGTAACCAACATAATTGATATTGAAAATATCTCTATTGTAAATATTAACCTCATTCAGAATATTATAAATATTAACAGTTTTTATTACCTGTTTTGTGTATGTGCTCTTTGTCTCGTTGTTCCAGATTTCCATTTATGCCATCTTAGTCCATGTCAAGCTTATGTACTCGTCTGGGATACTTGTTTCGTTGAACATGTGCAATACATGTAGGCTATGGCTGCAGAGGAACCATGCTTCATCAAAGTGTTTGTAGGAACATTTGACTTTTACTTATTGAGTTGTTGTTGGCTTTGTGTATAGAACTGATTATGATCTTGAGTTACTGGTTTCACGTAAAACTTCATAAATGCACAGGGTTTCTCCGTTCATTCCCAAATATGTTATTGATGCGATTATGATATTTCATTGTAGCCTAAAATCCTTGTTGATCATGTGTGTGTGTAGATTCTTGATGCGTGTTTGAGGATTGTTCAACCTTCTTCTTCTTCTTTTGGTCCTGGTTCAAAACAGTAAAAATCTTTCTCTATTTCCTTGGTTCTCCAGTTGTGGATCGTGGCACAGTAAATTTGATAAAATTTGACGAGTGTTGTAGTCTTTGATGCCTTGAAACTAATAGAAGCATTTGTACTCTCACTTCTTTGTCTCGTAGAAGCATTTATACTGGTGTCAGTCCAACTTGTTCCATCGCTTCAATTGATTTTCCCTTTTCAAGGCCTATTTTTCTTTCGTTTCTATGTAGACATCGCCGCTGAGGAAGGGTAAGTTCATGCTTGCGATTTACAACATGCTAATGGACTGTGTACATGCCATCCTCAGTCAGATTGATAAACATCTTAACTCTGCATCATGTTCTTGTTAGAAAGAATTCCTTCCTCTTTCTATTGTTATTCTTAACTATAGGAGCTACGGAATTGTTATTTGTTTTGACTTCACAAGAACATGTTTAGTATCTTCCCTTCAGCTTCTTGTCGTTTGTCCTGCGTGTTATTGATTTTCGTATACTGAAACCTCTTGCTTTTGAGTGGTGGCGAAATAGGTCTTCTAACTCTTCCCATGTTCTTGTCGTCACCCCTTCCAATTTTTCAGAGACATCAACACCGTGTAGTTCATTAGCAGGTCATGTTTTATAAACATCAAACAGGAGCAACAGTTAACTTCAAGACCTATATGTAAACCTCAGTAGATAAAATAGGAACCTCATAATATATTATGAATAAATCAACAAAAAAATAGCAATCTCATTATCATGTACAGTAAACAACATGTGAAAAAACAAAATTCTCATGCTATATACTTCCACTGCATCAGGTCCTGTTTTTGAAACATCAAACAGTAGCTACAGTGAACCTCAACATTTATATGTAAACCTCATTAGATAAAATAGGAACCTCAATATATATTATGAATAACTCAACAAAAAAACATGAATCTCATGATTCAGTACAATTTACAACAAGTGAAATAACACAATTCACATGCTATAAATTTCACACTGCTTCAGGTCCTGTTTTTGGAACATCAAGCAGGAGCTACAGTGAACCTCAACATCTATATGTAAAGATCAATACATAAAATAGGAACCTCATAAAATATTATGAATAACTAAACAAGAACAAAAAAAAATAGCAACCTCATGATCATGTACTATAAACAACAATAGTAAAATAAAATAAAATATTCTTGCTATAACTTGTCACATCATCAGGATAAACATGAACATCAGTAGGAAAGATAGAGAAGTCATGCAATTAGATCAATGAACATTAACTAAAAAATAGGGAACATTGTTCATATACTGAGCAAGGATTCTTAGTTACAACAGAATGTACTAGACTTCATTCTGTGTATATACACATCTTATATGAAACAATAAGCCTCACTTCTTCATCGACATTACCTGTGATTTGCATAATCTCATTTTTCTCAGAGTAAGTTCCTGTTTGAAGTTCCTGATTTTGATTTGATGTCAGAGTAAGTTCCTGATTTTTCTGGTGGGATTCATGCAACTTGTTTTTCCAGTCAATTCGATCAATTAGAACATATTTTCTATCGCATTCATGAACAAATTAAAGTGGATTTTAGAAGAAATTTGTTTACTAGGTCAAATGTTCAACGTTTTCTCTGTTTGAAGCTTCGTTTGTGCTCATCTTTTGAATTCATAAGGATCAGAGCTGAAATCGTCGAGATTGGAGGTGAAGTCCTCCAGATTTCATCCCGGTTTGATAAGCTTAAATTTGAGCAAATTTTGGAATATGAGATTAAATATTAGAGAGGGCAAGGAAACGTTTTTTTTTGTGTTTGTGATATTTTATCCCCAAATTTGCACATCAACCCCTCTGTTTTCTCGGTCTTTTCAAATATAGACCCCAATTTTTTTAATTATGCCCAGACCCCAAAATATTTTATTATGCCTAGGCCTCGAATTTTTAGAGCCCTAATTGAGTCCATCTCTTGAAATATGGTATTTTCATAAGCTATGGAAAGACCAGGGACTGCATTGCAATTTGAGGACAATAGGCAAGCAAAAATCCCGCAGGCCTGAAATAGGAGAATCTGGGTCATAAGAAAAGGGTTATTTCACGCGCCCTTATAGAAGCTAAAACCACAGCTTCCCCCCAAATTGCAGCTCTACTCTGCAATTCTATATCACGACTTGCAGCCCTAGTTTCCCCCCTCCCACATTACGTCATATCAAAACTTAGATTTACAATTCTACTGGAAAACGTTGCAGATTTCAAACATTGCAGATCGCCGGAAAACGTTGCGGCATGATGAACTCTGGGGGAGAGGAACAAATTGTACTATTTTTGTTTGCGATTTAAGTTTTGAAGTGCAATATAATATTAACGTTTTATTAATTTGATTGAACCTTATTGTTCAGATAATCATAACTGAACGAATTGAAGAAGAAATCGAAGAACATCTTGTTGTTTCTACTGTCATGTCTATTAAACCAATTGAAGATTTGTTCATTAAATTCGTCTCCCTATCATTATCCATAGCAATATTTTGTTACGGATAATGTGGGGATATACCAGTAGGCAGCGTTCGAATATTCAGAAAACATTTATGAAGAGTTTTACCATGCATAAACTAATTTGCAAATAGTTGTAGATGACGTAATTATATTGAAGTACATTTTTTGGGCTTCTCAAAGTACTTCTACTGAATGTGTTTTGCTGTTACAACTGATGTTTCCAGTGGACTTTTGTATATGGTTACTCCTTAGAGCAGTGGTGGTTTCTTAATTTAAAAAAAATTGCTCTAGAAACTGAAAACACCCACAGTGATAATTTCTAAACCGATTTTTAGTTTAAAAACTGACCTCTAGTTTCTTGTGTGGGAACCGGTCAAGAAATTGATTCCCTGACCAAAGGCTGACAGAAGCACATGGGCTCTGCCCATCTCCCATCCGGCCAGCTTTTGTGACCCATGAGTGGGATATGTGGTGGTCATTTAGTGCCCCACGTGTCCCACTCAATATTTAACCTTTTTATTTTTTTTAAAAAATATTTTATTTTATTTTAAAATCTGCACAATTTATTTTTAAACACGAAAAATATTTTAAAAATTCATAATTTTTTTTGGGAAAATCACAAAAATTAAATAATTTATGAAAAAATGAAATGAAAATTTAAAAATAAAAATGTATTATTAAATTTCACATTCAATTTATTTTGAGTGAACAAATTTAATTAAATGAAATCTTAATGGTAAAATTAATGAATAAGATAGATAAAATCAAGTGGGGTCTATAAATAGTAGAAAGTAGTTTCTTACTACAGTGGAGAAGAAAAATGAGTTGTTTCTTAAGTGGTTTCTTAGAGTTAGGAGGAAGAGAGAGAATGCAAAAAATAATATATTTAATTAATTAGAATCCGGTAGCGGTTTCTACCCTTAAACATGGTCTTAGACCATGTTTAGTGGTAGAAACCACTACCGATTTCTTACCAATTAAATATATTATTTTTATCATTCTCTTTCTTCCACCTAACTTTAGTAAACCACTTATGAAACCACTCATTTTCTTCCTCACAATGGTAAGAAACCACTCATTCTCTCTATCCTACTCATTAGTTTTACCATTAACTTTTAATTTAATTATATTTGTTCACCCAAAATAAGTTGAATGCGAAATTTAATAATACATTTTTATTTTTAAAATTTCATTTCATTTTTTCATAAATTATTTAATTTTTGTGATTTTCCCAAAAAATTAAAAAAAATTATGAATTTTTAAATTATTTTTCGTGTTTAAAAATAAATTGTACAGATTATTGTTTGATCCCGCTATACCAAAATATGCATGCCAGATCCATGTATCATATGAAGCCACCGCTTCCAAAAATAATTGAGGGCACGTCCACTTCTACCCTGAAATTGACCTTTCCAACCCACGTGACCGTTTTTCATTCCCAATGCATGCAATCAATACTTCCAAGCAATATCCTCCTGATTTGTTGGTCGGAGGTATGTTGGACGGTACACGACAATAATTGCTTTCACAAAATGAGTCACCGTTTCTGTGACCGTTGATTTACCCATCTGTAAGCATTCATCCAGCTGGTCGAATGCACACCCATATGCCAAATGACGCATAGCCACCATGCACTTGTGAAGTGGAGAAAATCCTTCATAACCACAAGCATCATGACTTTGTACGAAATTTGGATCATGGTTGGTGACATCATCGAGTATATGTTGGAATACATTTCTCCGCATAAGGAACCTTGTACGAAAATGTTGATCGTCGTACATTCTTTCAGGTGGTTGCGCAAAATATTGCCTCTGCATTACTTCATGTGCTCGGGCACAATATCTCTTAATATGATTTAAGGTTTTCTTCGGTGAGGTTGGAGATGTTTAAGCACTCTCATCCTCAATGGCTGCGTACCATTGTCTTATCGTTTCAGGCAAATTCAAGAAAAAGTTAACCGTCTCAAGATCGGTTTGGGTAAAAAACCGGGGATATCATAGGTTGGTAGGTTTGATGATTCTCCGAAGTGAAGATTATCATTGTTGTTTGGGGAATTCGAGGAAGACATGGTTGTGTAGAAGGAGGATGGTAAACGAGTTTGGGGTTGAATTGGAAGGTGAAAGAACGACACTTTATATAGAAACAATAGTTGCGAAGGAAAATGAATTCACCCCACGTGAATGGATGAGACGTGTCAATGAGAACCCCATTATTTATGTCTAGTGGAATACTTGCGAAGGAAAATGAATACACCTCACGTGAATGGATGGGACGTGTCAATGATAACCCCATTATTTATGTCTAGCGGAATAGTTGCGAAGGAAAATGAATTCACCCCACGTG
>JAULKK010308712.1:0-12077 GCA_032355705.1 Rubia peregrina
ATGATAATATTATTATTTATATATCTATTCAAATACGTGGTCAAAGTTTGACACTGTTGACTTGCCAAACAGTAAAAGGGAAGCTTGGTCTGGGACGGAGGGAGTATGTGATTGATTTGATTTGATTCTAGATAGAGTTGTTAACTAGACTAGAGTTATATTAGTACTAGCGTTCCTTTTTTACTCTATTTATTCTGGTCTGTAATACATTATTCTTCACGGAAAATAATTCTTTCAAGATTATACGACTGAGTTTCTAATCAAATGCTTCTGGACGTATTCCACGATCATGAAATAAAATTATTATTTTCCTTTAAAAAATGCCAACAAGATTGCTGACAAGATTGCTCCAAAGTAAACTATAGAAGCGGCTAAGATTAGGTTAGGTTAGTTTAGGTATGGTGGCTATAAGTTCTAAGATTTAAGTAATTAACCCTGGCCGGCCTGCCTTCATCAGCAGAAGTATGATAGAATATAACACGAAAGTGAAACTAACAAACGCCAAAAAACCTACATCAGATTGGATAATGTACTACCATTCTTGACAAAATGCTGACTATGAAGCCAAGATGTACCACTTACTTTTGTTTGGCTATAATAATAACATAATGCAAATTTTAGATCTTGATCGAGCCATTTTGGCAATCAATTTCCACCTTTAAAGCTGCACCACAACACGAAGTTATAGTCGTAGATTGATGCCTGCCAGTGCCACTGGACCGTTCTAATTTCTTAGCTACGAAGGCGAGGATGTACCAATCTAAAGTCAGAGCTTTTCAAATTTCACCTTTTCAAAGCTTTTGACAAGAATCGCTATAATAGTGTGTTACTCGTTCATGTGTAACTGAATTTTTTTGTAGGGATATTTACCAATGTGAGTCTACTTATTTGATTAAGTGTCAGTAAAACACTCAGATAATTCTTAGTACAAAAATAATATTAAATAACTAGTTGATGAAAGTGCAAATAGAACGCTAAAACACCATTTTCGGTATTGACTGCATATAAAATAAATAAAGTACCCCTTAGCCTAAACCCTAAAAGTATTGGGACTGTTTTACCCTCGTGCCACTTCCACCCCCTCCACTGGCCACCACTCCTTCCTACAACCCCATTCCTTAGCTTATGCTAAATCCGCCTGACAGAATTGGTGCCAATGGCCAACTTCCCGCCGCCGTGGTTCCTCGCCATGCCCAGCCACAATCGAGCCCCACTATGCTACACCCAAAAACCCATATGACAGCAACATATGTTACATCCTGCACCTTGACTTTATCCTTACCCAAATCTGACTCGCATCCGCCATTGGCGATTTCATTTTATTTCTACCAACTGCCATCTCTGTCGTGCTTCAGATAGTCGTGTGCAACCCTTTTACCAAACAATTCCGGCACTTCCCGCCGCTTAACGATGCCAGAAAAAACCCTGCCATGGGAGCAATGATGCAATACCATTTAGTGTTAGTCAAGAAAATCCCATTTAGTGAATGATAGCATAGTAGAACAAAGGCCAATATGGGCTAGCATATCAAGTCCTAGCCGAAAGGCCCAAGACCCAAGATGGGCCTGAGGCCTTTTGATAAGGGTTCACCATAGGGCCTCTCTAGAAGAAGAAAGAACTTAGGTCTTAAGCCAAAGATTAAGGTTCCAAGCTAACTATAAATAGGGAGGTATGTATTCTATTTTGGGGGTAACAGTTTGATTGCCTACTTTTTCCTTTTTACTATCGCCCACCTGAGTTTGACTTAATCATCGGAGAATCTCTCCCCAGATTCTTCTGGGGTTTTGTTTCCTTTGCAGATCGCATGTCAATGAAGATAGATCAAGGTCGGGTCAGGTCGGATCGGAGGTTCTTAATCCCGCATCAATTGGAACACCCAGTGGGTCCACTCGAGTAAATCAGATCTAGATCTAGATCATTTGGTGTATTTCTGCATCCACATTTCTACTCGGTGGAGGGAGAGGTTGAAGGTGAAGGAATCCTGCACTGGTCAGGAGATCAAATCCTCAAGGAGTACGGTTGTCCCCACGACCTTGCAGGCAATGAAGAGGATACCGGTGGAAGCTTCTTTAGCTCCAGATTTTCCGGTTCCTGCCACAGAGGGATTGCATGCTGGAACACCACCAGGATGATCGGGAGATGTGAAATTCACAATTGAACAAGTTGCGGGAGTTGGCACTGCGATGCCATTGTTTGGGTATCGATGAGTCGACGACCGCCTCGCAAAAGGTTTAGGAGATTCATACATTGAAGGATATGCATGAAGGGTCCAGGAGAGTCAGAACATGGGGGATGCGACAATGATCTTACCACCGAGTTTTGACTAGATCACGTAAATGTTGATAACTGCAGGGTACTAGGTTGTTCCCCCTTCGATGACCCATGGCCATTCGACGATGGAAGTGCCCTAGATGACTCTTGGTTCGTCGATAGCATTAGAAGCACATTTCAGAGGTCTACCATTGGTAAGTCAAATGTTGGGTGTACCTTACTTTGGTTGTGCCAAAGAAACTGCAGTACCCAGGCCGCAACCCTTTTCCCAGGACACCTGCAGATGAGCTATCCTATGCCCACTTTGATGCCATCATACCTGCTCCCAAATGCAAAAAATAGAGGTGTTATGTATTCGGGGGATATGTGAGGTTGGATTCCACTCGGAACCACCTGCTTTGCAATATGGGTAAGCCTTCCCAGTTGAAACCATCAAAATCTAAATTAGTACGTGGGTTATGCGCATGCTGAGATGGAAAGTGCTCTGGGGAGGGAGCTGGATAGGTTGATAGGGCCGACTAGACAAGTTGCGGGGTCTCCTTTCGGTTCAGTCATAACATCATTTCGATGCCTGGAGATGTAAAACCACTAGAGGGGCTCCCTACCTATGCAGGACTTTGTAATTCGTCCAAATTGTCCTCAGTTTGATGAACTCTCGAGACTTTAATGAAAAGTTGACTTGTAAGCTAGTGTGTAACTAATTTTGAGGGAAAGCACATGAGTGGTTTAAGAAATGGTCAAGGGGTTCATTGCATTCTTATTGGGATTTCAGTGGAGCATTACTGAGCCAGTATTGCCAGGAGAAAAAGTTCACTAAAACACTAGCGGGCCTGTACCAAACAAAACAGAAATAGGGGGAGTCCATTATGGTTAAGGAGCGGTCGAAGGAACGGATAATGAAGTTATCCAAGGATATTTTTTGGAATGGAAGACCTTGAACTTAATAAGACACTGGCAGGAAAACCCCCTAAAATGCTTCAACAACTGTAACAGGTTGTAGAGAAACATTCGAAGGTAGAGGAAGCCACATGAAAGAAGAGAGAAAGGATGATGGCTAAGCATGAAAAATATAGTGAGCCTAGAGGGAAGAGGCCTATGGATAGGCTGGGTTTCGAGAAGTACACACCTATGTGATGCACCCCAGCGGAAATCTAGAGTTGTCATAAGGGGCTCTTCAAGTCGTTACCCCCACTGAATGATGCAAACAGAGCTTTCACTGCCAAGAGATCCATCAACAAGTTTTCTAACCATTATAGGGATTATGGGCACCACGTGAATGAGTGTACTCACCTTAGGATGGAGATTGATCGATGTGAAAAAGAGGGTCTTTTGAAAGAATCATTTTGCCAACCATTTCGGGATGACCTTCGAAGACAAGGGATGAAAGAGGAAGCAGGTGGCCGCTAAAGAGGAACTTTAATGCTGGAGGAAGAGGAGCTCGGGATCCTCAGAGCCAACGATAGGAGCGCTGCGAAGAGCCACAATGGAATCCTCCAGCAGAACATCAAAATAAGAATGACCGAAACCCTGTGGTGCATAGGGTGATCAATGTTATCAATGGGGTTGTTAGGGAGAGATCGTCGAACGCGGTGGTGAAGGCTCAGTCTCGGCACATACTGGCGGAAGAGCTGGTGGGTAAAAGGTTTCGACCAGATGAGACGATCACGTTCTCGGAGGTAGACGCGGTCCCAAGTCAACCCCCCCAATGAGGAACACATGGTTACTTCGGCGACAATTAGAACTTCCCTGGTAAAAAGGGTATTCGTTGATGATGGAAGCGAGGTTGAAATAATGTTTGTGAGTTGCTTCAATCAATTGGGAATTGGACGTGTAAACTTGAAGAAGTCAACTTTGCCACTATCAAGGTTCACAGGGAAGACGGTATACCCAATTGGAGAGATAACTCTGTCTGTAAGGGTTTCTAATGGAGAAAAGGGAGTCATGATGTATTGCAGTTTTGTAGTCGTCGTTGCTGTCTCCCCGTATAATGTGATACTCGGGAGACCATGGATGTGTCAGGCTTAGGCAGTTTGGTCACCATATAATTCGATGATGAAATTACTAATATAAAGGGGAGTAGTGTCCATTCGTGGAGACCAGGTGGTGGCTCGAAGCTGTAACTACGAAGCGGTGCGGGGAACTGGGAAAGCAAAAAGTGTAACTGCTATACATGAAAAAATTGGCCCAGCAGATATGCAACAGCTTTCCGTTCAAAGTTTTGGGACAGTAGCTGTGGGAAAAATGACGCCTGGGAGAATAAAGCGTAGTTGAATGACCTGTTTGATCTGTACTTCGATGTATTTTCCTGGGACACGTTAGATTTGACAGAAGTACCAACCCACTTGGTGGTCCAGAAGTTAAATGTGCACCCTTCAATAAAGCCAACTAAGCAGAAGAAGAGAATGTTTTCCCCCGAGAAGGCCGAGGCGATTAGATTGGAAGTAGGGAAACTCCTTAAGGCAGAAGTGATTAAAGAAGTTTTCTACCCAGAGTGGTTGGCCAATCCAGTTCTGGTCCCAAAGCCGAATGGGTCGTGGCATATGTGCATTGACTTCACAGACTTAAACAAACTTTTTCCGAAAGATAGCTTCTCGCTTCCTTTGATGGATCAGTTGGTCGAGGCGATAACATGGTATCAAATCTTGACCTTTTTCGATGCCCATAAGGGTTATCATCAGTTAATGATGGCAGAGGAAGGCAAGGAGAAGACCTCGTTCATAACAGACATGGGCACTTTCTTCTATAGGAAGATGGCATTTGGTTTGAAGAATGTAGGGGTCACAGAGCAGCGGCTAGTCGAAATACTTTTTAGGAAGCAGATTGGCAAGAGTATGGAAATCTATGTGGATGATATAGTGGTAAAGAGCATGAATTTTTACTAGTTCTTATAGGATCTGGAGGAAATGTTCGAGGAGTAGCAAAGGGCAAATCTAAAGTTGAACCATGCAAAATGTGTGATTGGAGTAGGTGTAGGAAAATTCTTGGGTTTTATGGTTTTAGAGAGAGGGATCGATGCTAACTAGAAAAATTGGAGGCTCTGATAACCATGAAAAACCCTCAGAATGTGAAAGAAGTATTGAAGTTGACGGGGTTCCTGGCAGCGTTGAGTCGGTTCTTGTCAAAAGGAGCTGAAAAGTACTTGTCTTTCTTTGATGTGCTTCGAAAAGTTAAAAGGTTTGAATGGACAGAAGAATGTGAGAAGACCTTTCTGGAATTGAAGGAGCATCTGAAAACCTTACCTATCTTGATGAAACCTGATAAAGGAGATGTTTTGTACCTTTACATTTCAGCCTCAGCTTTAGCCATTAGTGATGTACTTTTGAAGGAAAGGGAGAAACTGCAACACCCCGTCTACTTTATCAGCAGAGCTTTGCATGGCCTGGAGACGAGATATACGGATGTTGAAAGGTTGATTTTGGCACTTGTACACGCAGCTCGAAGATAGCGACCTTACTTTCAAGGTCATACCATAGTCTTACTCACTAACTATCCCATTAGGTAGATACTCCAAAAACTAGAGTCTTCTGGGAGAATGATGAAATGGGCTGTGGAATTAGGGGAGCATGATATAAGGTTCCAATCTAGGGTGGCGATCAAAGGCCAAGCCTTGGCTGATTTTCTTGTGGAAACCTCCGAAGTAATTGAAAGAGAATATGAAGTTGCGAAGGAAGGGTTGTGGAAGTTTTTCTTTTATGGGTCGTCACATTCGAGGGAAATTGAGCAGTGGTGCTGCTTACTAGCCCTGATGGCACAGATTTCCCATATGCCTTGCATTTGAAATTCAAACCCACATACAATGAGGCAGAATACGAGACCTTGATCACATGTCTTCGTTTGGTTAAGGAAAATAAGGTGGAAGAAGTGGAGATATTCGGTGATTCGCAGATCGTGGTAAATCAAGTCAATAGGGAATATGAAACCAAAGAGGTTAGCTTACAATGGTATTTGGAGGTGGTTAAACCCATGTTAAAGTGTTTTCGATTGTACATGCTAGCTTAAATGCCCAGGGAAGAAAACCACAAGGCAGAAGCTTTAAGCAAGTTGGCTTCCTCATACTTAGGAGAATTTGCCCAAAATGGGTACTTTTTGAGACTCTATATCATCGAAGTTTTGAGGATCTAATTGTGATGGCGATTGATGAAGGAGAAACTTTGATGACCCCGATTGTCAGGTACTTACGAGATGTAATACTCCCAGAAGACCATATCTAAGCTAAAAAAAGTCTAATTCAAACACCCAGATTTGTTATACTTAAGGGAACTTTGTATCAGAGGGGAAATTTGGAGCCCCTGCTTCGATGTGTCACACCCTGCAATGCGCAACATCTGATATAGGAAACTCATGAAGGTATTTGTGGTAGCCACCAAAGGGCTCGTTCAGTGGCAAGAAGAATGATCCAGGCAGGGTATTATTGGCCAACGATGTTTGATGATGCGAACTGGTATATTCAAGCTTATAACCAATGCCAAAAATATGCACCCATAATCCATATTCCCCAGGCAGAGAGGATCAACATACACAGTTTATGGCCTTTAAAAAAATGAGGAATGAACTTGGTTGGACCTTTCCCTGAAGCTCTCGGGAGATCTAAATATCTTATTGTGGCGATTGACTACTTTACTAAGTGGGTCAAAGCTGAGCCGTTTACAAACATCCAGGGGAATACTGTTGTCTCATTTTGTTGGAAAAACTTTATTTGCTGCTTTGGTATTCCCAGAGCATTCATTACTGACAACGGAACCCAGTTTGCGAATGATCCATTTAAGAGCTGGTGTGAGGATTTCAAAATTCAGTTGAAGGTGACGTCGGTATACCACCCACAGGCCAATGGTTATGTCAAAGTTACTAACTGTACCCTAGTAAAGGTTATTAAAGCAAGGCTGGATGGAGCTGCAGATAATTGGATTGACAAGTTGCCTAGTGTGATGTGGGCATACCGAACGATGAGTCTTCTGCCACGAGGGACACCCCTTACGACCTAGTCTTTGGCTCAGAGGCGATAATTTTAGTAGAAATTGGCATTTCAAGTCCGGGGATTCTTGAAGCAGAATAAGGCAATGATGACAAGCAGCCTTTTGGACCTTGACATGGTGGAGGTCAGGAAGAAGGTCAAGCAATACCATGATCGAAGGATGAAAAGAGTCCAGTTTTCCGTATGAGACCTTATAATTAGGAAGAATGAGAAGAGCCGCCAAAAACCAGAAGGCAAGCTAACCTCGAATTGGGAAGGACCCTATCAGAGCGTCGAAGTTCACCCAGGAGGAAACTATACGTTGGTAACAATGGATGAAAACTGTATACCAAAGAGGTGGAACATAACCAACCTTCGACAGTACCACCAGCTGTGAACGAAAGTTGTGCTAAATGGAAATAATGTGAAATAGTGGAATAACTAGTTTTGCAAAATATAGTTCCCATATTTGTATACCCCGCGTAGCAATTGGGTGACTTAATGAAATTTTGATACCCGTGATACTGTTTCAAAAGACAAACATTCGAGCATTCGCTCTTAAGTAATCGAGCATTCGCTTTTAAGCGATCCAACATTTTCTCTTAAGCGATCGAGCATTCTCTCTTAAGCGATCAAACATTTGCTCTTAAGTGATCGAACATTTGCTCTTAAGCGATCGAACATTTTTTCTTAAGAGATCCAACATTCTCTCTTAAGCTATCGAACATTCGAACTTAAGTGATCGACCATTTTCTCTTAAGCGATTCAACATTTGCTCTTAAGCGATCAAACATTCACTCTTAAGTGATCAAGCATTTTCTTCTAAGAATCAAACATTTTCTCTTGAGAAATCAAGACATTCGCCCTGAAGAAATCAAATTATTCGCTCTTAAGTGATCGAGGCATTTTCTCTTAAGTGATCAAGCATTTTTAAATTACCAAACCAACTATTTTTTAATCTTTCATTAATTAGAGAGCGTTTTAAGATGAGGAATAAAAAGAAATATAATAATAATAATCACTTCTTTTTATTCATGCGATGGGAGTTTTATAGAACATGAACTCGATGAGCAATTATTTTCTTTTAAATCAACGAAAAGCAGCTGGTGAACAATAATTTACAAAAATTTAACTAGACCACTCCACATTTTCAGGCTTCAATTCAGTCACAAGCGTAAATAGCCAATTGATATCACCCTCTGAAGCCTAGGTGGTGTGACGAGCACGTCGCTTTCACCGGGGTATTAAATCTTCAGAAGGTGATAAATTCTCCTCATCATTATAAATATATATTGGCCAATCACTATCATTGCCATAAGTTACTGTGGGAATGTTTCTAATGTTCCCATCAATGCGAGCTGATGCTAAAGTCTCTCTCACAGGCCGAGGCTTGGTTATTCGAGGACTACCACCAAGATGAGTTTTCCCCTTTGAAGATCTCGTGGAAAATCTCCTCTCTGGGGGAATCACATGTGAAGGATTTTTCAATGAGTTCCCCTTCGAGGAACTTGCTTGGGACTGGAGACGCTTAAGCCACTCATGAATGGTGTCATAAACAACATAATAGGCAGGCTCCCAATCTGAACCCTTATTTAACATATATTGTTCAATATCATACAAAAACTTGGGTGTATCATTGATAAGACTCATATCGAGAACACCATGAGATAGCCCGTATGCTTGAAGAATATCACAGAAGGCTTCGATTGTGGCAGTCTGTTCTGACACCTAACACAGTAGCCGGGAGTTTTGGACCACTCGCTCCTGATAGAGTTGGGTATCAGTATCAATAACCTTCTGTAAGTGAATTATCTCTTCGTTAAGGTGCTTGTTACATTTCACTATCTCAGCGACCTTGGATTCGAGCCTTCTAATCTCATCTTGATAGTATGTAATATTCCTCCTTAGACTCAAAGTACGATATAACCTAGCATCGGTGAGACAACCATATAAGCTGAAATATTCGCTCATTATCTCCCGTAAGGTATTTTGATGATCCATCTCAGTACCACTTTAGGGTTCATCCACTACAATAAGGCCAATAGCAGTTCGACCAATCCTTGGATCCCTTTTTGCCTTGCTAAGAAGATCTTTAATCGAAGGGTGGCTGCCATCATGCCATGAGGATAGCTCTTTATTTGTCTTGGATAAATCATTGGTTATTCGGGTTAGTTCGGTAAGGGTTTTCGAAAACTCTGTTCTAACCCTAGATAACTCTTGAGTGTACCTCTCCAACTAATCTCTCATAAGAAAATTCTATAAAGACTAAAAGACACGAGTCGAATACTTAAATTAAAAGAGAGATTCGACAAAATAGTTGATATATATTAATCTAGGACATGGTTGTTCGATAGACATTACAAAATAGAAGCAAAGAGATAGCCATACATCTCTTTCCTCACATCTTAAGCTAGGATTAGTCCCCTCACAAGACACGACAATCTCGGCATCTTGATCTTCCTGAGCATCATCGGTATGGCCATCTCTCTCCTTAGAAGATCCAGCATAGGCTCCCCCCTTAGCCTTCGAAGACATGGCTGAAACATTAATCTTCTGAAGATCCTCAGTCAGGTAAAACTAATTCACTTTCTTCACGCGATTAAGGAGTTCAAATTGGAAGCCACAGGGGCTAGTAACTTTGGCCCATTTCGAACAGATTTTCCCTTTACCATCTTCGATGACATACTCTTTAAGAGTCTTGGTTTGCTCAGCAGAAAGGTGCTCAGATAACCAGCCGATGGCTTCTGAATGCCCCTATTTCTTCTAGATCTTTAGGAGATCGAGGAAGAAATTTTACATGTCATGAGAACCCATTAGCTTATCAGTGTATCACTCCAACAGTGCCTACTGAGCTTCGACAGAGCATTTTCGACGAGGTCCTATCATTCATTTTCTTCATACTGTCCTGCAAATCATCGATCTCCTTCTTCACTTTTGTTTAGGGTCGATATATCTTAACATCCAGAGGCGTTGGTCCTCGAAGACGTTCTACATCCTTACGCCCCTCAGAGATCACATACTTCCCTTTCCTCATTTAAATGAGGACATTATGATTCCATCGAGGGGTTCTATAGATAGAACAGTCAAAAGTCAAGGCCTCGTTCTGCCATTGTGCGTTATTTGAAAGAGGAAGGATGAACCTTGCCCATATAGCCTATTGGCAAGAGTGAAAGTTTCCCTAATGTTTCAATTACTAATTAGACACTATAAGGCTCTAAATAGTTTATATCAAGGGTCTACTCCCACCTCCTTACATCTAACTAAAATGGCCATTATAATTACCACCACATTAGGATGCAATTAGGACAAGCTGGCATCGAACTCCTCCATCAAGTTTGATAAGAGAGAGGTGAAAGGAAAACTTTGTCCCGACCTAATATGTCTACTGTAGGTTATAACCTTTCCTATGAACAGATTGCCGAGAGCCATCCCTGGTTCGACAACCCTCAACATAGCGTCTAGGGGAATACATTGATATGAGGGGATTTCCTCAATGAGTTTCTGAACCTATTTAGGGAAACAATATCGCCCCAGGCTCTCCGTAGCCACGGAGGATTTATTCTTAGAACATTTCCCAACCACAAACTTCATCTTAGAGGAAATGTACGAAATAACATTTCTAGCCCCCTCAACCCTGAGACCACTTACATGTTCGAGATTATCCCCAAATTGGCCGGTAAAACCCTCAACGGCATTATTACCTAACCTAGAAGACTCAACTCAAACCGAATAATCTCCCCGTGGGAATCGGGAAGGTCACCGGAGTGGGGAGCATGTCGGACCGGTTCTGAAATTTTTGAGCTAATTGAAACTCGGTGAACCGAGGAGAAAATCCATCAAAAAGTGCAAATTAGCATTTTCCAAAATATTTTAATCCAGGAAACTCATGCCCTCACTGAAATCCCTCTCACAGAGAGAGTTTGAGAAAAAAATGGAGGTATTATTAGAACCCGTAGGGTGAGGAGAAGCCATAGAGACTTACTTGTAAGGAATGAAGGAAGAGAATAATTTAGGGGCTGGGGAATTGAAGTTGAAGTTTCTTGAGTTGCGACCTGTAGAAGAAGAAAATAGCAGATAAAAAAATAAGAAGAAAAGGACTTGGGGATAATAAAGGAGGAAAAAGAGGAATTATGATTTCCTAGGGGAGGGGAAGGACTTAAGAAGACGTAAAAGAAAAGCATATTTTATTTACGACACCTACTCATGCACCACAATCACGCCATTAACGCTTCCACGTGTGCCTGTATAGATTCCCAAATCCAAGTTACTTGAGAAAATCTAAGTGTTCATCCGCAAAAGCTAAGCCTTGAAAGCTAAAGGCTCGAGGAAATTTTTAACATCATCGAAGGCAACCACCACATGTTATGGCCATCATAGGAATAAGTCTTCGATTGTTCGGCATGACCTTCGATGATGCAAAAATTTCAAAGAATGGAAGATCACTTAGCTTTTCTAGGGGCTTTTGATAGCATAGTAGAACAAAGGCCAATATGGGCTAGCATATCAAGTCCTACCCGAAAGGCCCAAGACCCAAGATGGGTCTCAGCCCTTTCGATAAGGATTCACCATGGGGCCTCTCTAGAAGAAGAAAGAAGGTAGATCTTAAGCCAAAGATTAGGGTTCCAAGATAACTATAAATAAGGAGGCATGTCTTCTATTCTGAGGGGTAATAGTTTTATTGCCTATTCTTGCCTTTTTCCGATCGCCCACATGAGTCTGACTTAATAATCGGAGAATCTCCCTGATGGAGATCAGGGTACACCTACCACCATAAATGGAGACATTCCACGACTTGATCAAACATTCAAAGGCTATGTTCGTGATCCTCTAAGTAACATGGGTGGACCTATGACAA
>JAULKK010308721.1:0-12076 GCA_032355705.1 Rubia peregrina
TATATGACTTTGGTTCCGAGTCTTCCAACTCTTCCCCTAGTAGCCAATGCAAAAGCTACTAAATCAGAGTAGCAATACCTCTCTGGGGCTCGTGTTTCTCTTTTATATCGGTCTCTTGCCAATTGGTACGAGTCTAGACTCCCATTATGACTTTCACTACCCAGCTCTTCAATTTCTTCCAAGTTACCCTCATTAATAGCCCCCGTTCATTGCTACATTTCCCCAATAGTTCCACCTCAATTTTGGCTCTTTCCTTAACAACCTCCACGTTATCCGTGGCCTCTTGAGTATTCATGGCCATGTAGTACTCGAATTCTCTAATGACAACATCCCGGCTAGTAACACATTTGGATGTTTCACATTCTTTGTACCAAAGCTTCCAATCCTTCACGCCATCGAGATAACCAACAAACATACACCTCTTTACTCTCGAATCTAGCTTGTCCTCTCTTTGGTACTACATGTAACCCACACAACCAAATACCTTCAAGTTGTCGAGTTTCAGTGGGGAACAATTCCACACTTCTTCCGGTGTCTTGTAATCTAAGGCCATCGAAAGACATCAGTTAATCAAGTAAGCCGCCGCGTTCACGACTTCTCCCTAAAACCTCTTCGGAATGCATCTCGCCCTCTCAAGTAGTGTTCGGTTCATTCGTTCCGTATTTTCATATTGTTGTGAGTACCCTGTACGATTTTGTGCCTAACTATACCTTCTTCCTTGATGTACCGGTTGAACTCATCACTCAAATATTCAAAACCACTATCCATTTTAATTTTTTTTGTTTTTCTTCCAGTTTATGCAGTGCAAACCAAGAATTTGTATTAGAATTATTTATAAATATTGTAAATTTAACACATTTTTTGTGGTTATAAGAGCATAATCATTGCCCGCTAATTAAATATCAGTAATGAACAGAAGAGAATCCGTCGAATCTCCAATCTGAGGGGTATTTTATTTAGACTCATCATTTCTAACATTTCAAAAAGTAGCTGGTTGAACATGACCGTGAATTACAATAATGACAAGACAAAGAGATCAGATTACTAGACTATTCCGAGTTGTTTGAAGACTAAAGAAAAAATAAACTTGAAAGAGAGTCAACGTTTAGTGTAGCATTAAAAAAAAAGCTCTCTCCCTCTAAAATTATGAAATTGACTGATGAGGGACCATGCACAGGGATTTATATAGTGGGTGTGAACGGCAAGCAAGACGAACCAGTCTACTCCACTCTGACTCAAAATCTCAAATCATCCTCAGCCACCACTTTCCTCCGCCGCCCTCCGCCTTGCTCCGGCCACCTCCACCACTATACACAGAACATAGCCTCTTCTGGGTTCTCCCGGAATGTGCTCCAAACCACCGGTGTTAGTATGTTGAATGATCTAAACCATATCCAAAGTCTCCTTCTTTAAGATAAATATGGAGTATGTGGATTGTTTCAACGGATTTCCGGAGAATTATGCGTATCAGTGGATGATGAAAAACGGTTGGGCGCCATCTTCGTCGTTGGTGCTGGATAATGAAAAGGGTGAACTTGTGAGGGCTATGACTAGGCCAGGGCAAAAGGAGGTTAATGCAGAAAAGGCATTGCTTGCTCTGAGGAATCATAGCGAAGCCGAGAGGCGAAGAAGAGAACGAATTAATGCGCATCTGACTACCCTCAGGAGTCTGATCCCTGGTACGAATAAGGTAGATTTCTCCTACTTGTTGGATTGTTTTTTCTTATCCTTCCTTTTTTTTCTGGAAAACAAAGAAAGAAAGGCTCACTGTTATATACTCAGATGCTATACTTCCATTCATATAAAATTGTTGGTTGAAGAATTGTGACTCTTTTTTCAGTATTGATTCAGGCTATTATCAAGTTTTGGGGGATGATTTTAGAGTAGTTAATTAAACTATGCATCTGATAAGATCATGGGAATATTTTTAATAATTATTTGAAATCTGTGGTTGCAGATGGACAAAGCAGCATTACTGTCTGAAGTGATTAACCATGTGAAGAAAGTAAGGGAGGATGCAGCTGAAGCTACTAAAGGTATGCTTGTTCCATCAGATATCGATGAAGTTAGAGTAGAACAAGATACAGATGGAATTGGTGGAGCTTCTTCCACTATAAGGGCTCTTCTGTGCTGTGATTACAACCATGAGCTTCTTTCTGATTTGAGACAAGCGCTGCAAGGCCTCCCGGTGAAAACAGTTAGAGCTGAGATTGCTACCATAGGCAACAGGATGGTTAATAATTTTGAGATAATCGGGTGTCACCAAGGGAGTGCTGATGATGCTGAAAGTTGCAAACTCCTTGTAGATTCAGTTCGTCAGGCTTTCAAGTCCGTGCTCGATAAATTCTACGCGTCAGAAGAGTTCTTGTCCAGAAATCCACTCTCAAGCAAGAGGCGCAGAGTTTCTTGCTTCAATTCTATTAGCTCATCACCATCTGCGGAAAATTTCTGGTGAACATTGTTTCTTTTCCAATAAATCTTTTCTCTGTAGTTGATTTGCTTTTGAAATTTAGCAGTACAGAAATCAGTGGCATATGCACTAGCATATATACCTTCTGCTTTGGTTCAGAAAGAGGTGTATATGCCATTGCATATGCCATCCTGTAGATGCGTGAATCGATCTCTCTTGTAGTTTCTCTCTGTAATGTTCTGTTGTCGATAATAAGCGTATATCTTCCCCTGTATTCTGCAATGTTCTTCATTTCTTAGCCCCTCGTTGTTCTTGAGGAAACATGAGTCTGATGTTTGAAAACATCTCTTAACAACTCTTTATAACTGACTATGCATTATGAGCCAACATAAACGCGATCGCTTTTCTTCTGAAAATGTTGCGCAGATAGCTGTCTAGTGAAATCTCAATCTGCAGACTACTTTGAAAGTTTCAGATTGTACTTCAAAAAGATCAATTAGTGCAAAGATGGTTGCAACTTGTAAGGTCAGCCCTTTGTTCCACTTCAAACTTTGAGATGATGATAAACTTATTCATTCTCAAACCATATTTTCATTACCTAATACCTACCAATTGCATTAGAAAAACTTATAGTTTGACGATTGTGGACAGCTGGGCGCATCTGTGACGTTTGTGGGGGTTAAATTTCTGCATGGGATAGTGACATAAAATGCATGGCTTCTTGTTTTGCTGTATGGTTACGGATATTCATACAGATAATGTTTGTTTAAGGCTCTAATCTGGCTCTTGATGATCATGATATCTTGTTTCTTTCTTGCGGTTTATTGCAGTATTTCATTTGATTATTCAACCTTGGTACTGCTGTCATCATGCATATTGATTATTGAAGAACTTCGTTAGTCAAAGAAAGAAGAAAACAAAAAGAGACTACCTGCTCCAAAAGAAAATTTAACAATCAGTATGACAATCTTTTGTTAAGATATGAAAATCTTAAATCAAGTGCGTTCACGTTCATGTCTGACGATTAGATATGAACGTGAACAACAAATGAGAATGACAAAATTAATAAAATGTACACTGAATATGTTAACAGATAAGATTATAAAATATTAAATATATTAGGTGTAACGTAGATGGAAAAAGAAAACCATAAGCTTAATATATATGGTTTGGACATGTACAAAAATTAGAAGACAATAAAAAACAAACTAAATGAGGAAAGGAAAATTTTATTAAAAAATTTCAAAAAACAGAAGATACTATTGAGTACACTAGTGTGGGAAAGGGGCGGTGTTGGGAATTGATTAAATATAATTTATCGGAATATCAATAACCATATTCAAGAACTCATGCATGTATTCAATCTGAATTTACCTAAGGGTTTAGATTACCTTTGTAGCATGCAGAGAAACGTTCAATCACGGAGAAAAGAATCTCATATGCCATCCCTCTATATGTATCCACACAGCACGATCAGACCGCCTCGCCGTTGTCAGCTTAGAACAGATTTGCAAGCAAAGACAACCACGTCCGTCTTCCTCCTTCTCTTTTCCGGTGAGGTTGGTTATATGAGAATGGTAGGGTTATTCTGTTTCTGCCGTCTGGAACAGCCAGGTTCAGAATGTTTCTCGTAAAGTTTATTGTTGAGATGTCATTTATTTATACAGAATAAACATGACAGTAAACCCTAACTTTAAGTCAATTTGGGCCCATCCCAATTGGACTTAATGAGTTCTAAACTCACCTCTCATATAATTACTATCTAGGCTCCTAGCCTAATAGTTATTTATTTTATCCAATTTCATGCCTTGTGTGTGAACCTATAGGTTTATTCATAATAAGCTGCAAGCTCAATATAATTTATGCTAGCTGATCGAAAGTGATTTCCAGCTAAACATTCTGATCACTTAAAATAACTGAATTAATTAACTCTGTAATTAATCCTCCAACTATATATGGAAAATTCACATTGACAGAAGGACACTATTCCAACAAGCGGTTCTATCCAAGGCAGTTCGTAAATCGTCTTTAAATGAAGTCATAGAAGGCCGTTATTTTCCACCTTCCTTCAGCCGACCGCCTTTGAAAGGCTTCCGAGTTCAAAACCAGGTAGATTACATCGGCTCATCTTGACATTTCCGATACCGGAAGTTACACTAGTTTTGGTACCTAAAGTAATGTCTGAGCCAATGAAATGGTTTCTGAATCAGGTCCAATTCCAGCCAAAACCTGAGTTTTTGGTATATGATTCATTATTAACTGATTATGGTTCACAAGTTCGGAAATGACGTCAGCTCTTATGGTCCTGATTTGAAACTCGAGTGAGTATGTCTGTGCCAATGGATTGGTTTCTGAATCGGGTCCACTTTCAGGCCCAAACCTAGTTTTTTGGTCTCTAATTCCTTATCTACCGATTACTATTTACGAGTTCGTAAATACAATAGGCTCTAATGGTTCCTAGTTTGAAAAATGGAAATCGGGCCTTCAGATTTTCGTAGTAGAAGTCGGGGAATGATTTCTGAACTTGTAAGTCAATTATGCTATTGTGGCAATATATTTACTTCTTTGCTAAAAAGGGCCTTAAATAACCTCAAATCGCCAATAATGTTTCTAACAAATTTTTAATACATTGGTAGAGTTTATAAAAATGTACAGCATCGCTACATTAGCAATTATCTATACATGTGAATACAAATCATGTAGATTCTATTCCGTTCATAACGTCTAAACTTTATAACTTTCTAACATTGCAAACATGATTGTAGTTTCAACAAGAATCTATAGACAATGTTAATCAAGCAACCATCTATAGATAGGAATAGAAAATAATCAAGATTTATTCTGTAAAATACGTGCCATGAGTTTTTAGATATGTTTCATAATACCACGTTAGATCTTCCAAGAGTTACAGATCAAACATTTGTTAGATGTCTTGCCAAACAATTTCTTGCCACGTTGATGTCATCATGTGACTACGGCTTGTATTCCTTTGAAAAAATCTGTGGATATTACAATATATAAAAAATAGTCCTAGTAGGTTAGTAGTATATCGTTGAAATAAAAATAATTGAATATTATGAACTTCATATTTACTTTATCATCTATAGGTAATTAAACTAGAAATATTTAACAAATTCTGCTGCGTATAACATTAGTACCCACACTCCCATGTTTTTGCTTGTTCTTGTACTAATTTATGTGATGGAAATAAGTTAATAAAAATTAAATTAAATTAATTTAGTATCTGGCGATTGTAGTAATTCAAACCTTGATTTGGACTACGTGTATGTCATTTTGAAGATTATGCTCCTTGAATGCACTCTCCAAAAGTGTATAATCAGTTATGTTGGTGTGCTGAGATCCAATCGGTCAATAACAGGACAAAAGGCGGTGACCTCGTCTCCACTCGTGCTCTTGTCGTTTGAGGTTTGGTGTTTTTTCCCGCCGTATAATTGTTTTTGTTTTTCTCCTTCAAATGACCCTCCTTCTCAAGATCAACATAAACAAGAAGCCGATGCCAATGAAGAATATTCCTTGGGCTGGACCAACCTTCTTGTATTTTCCGTTAGGAATTGGCAACACTGCATTGTGCACAAACGGTTTCTCCACGGATACCCTTGCGATTCCATTCCTGATTGGTTTGGAGTGATGATGTCCCATTAATTCATAAAAAATATCATCGGTAACATTTAGGGGTGTACTATTTTCACCAATCTCTGCGTAAAGCTCACATGGTTAAGAACCCTACATGAAAGGAACAATGTTTTGTTACCAGTGACCTAAATAGATGTCCTTTATTGTTGAAAATTGTTCGTACCTTTTGTGGGCCTCGGTAGTACTCCATTGTGGTTCACCTCAATATCGCCCAGAGAGTGGTGAGACTCTCTCGATGGCGGGTCCTAATTGCTATTAAGATCGTCAGGATTTTCGGGTACGACAAGCTGGTGTAGTTCACTAACTTCCAGATCAAAAATCTTCTGTTGATGTAATCGCTTGTCCCGGAGAATGGCGTCATTTTGCAACATGTAGTTTCTTGATGGCTTAGCCCTCTCATAAGAATAGACAATTCCAAGAGCCTTTTTTGTGTCACGAATGCACCAACCTCTCCTAAGCACCCCAGGTGATTGGATTTTCCGGTTACCTTGCACAAGATGTCGTGCTTACAGGTGGGAATGAATTGAACTTCCATTTGATCTTGTTTTAATTTAGCCTACCACAATGGAAGACAAAAAGCATTAATACCACAACTTGAGGGGCAACCAATAATCCAAATGTGCACGAAAATAAACAAAGTCAATAAAACACGTACCAATTTTTTTCTCAAGTTCAATGTCCTTATCTTTGTAAAACTCACCTTTCTTGTTTTTCAAGCTTTGAGATATATATCACATCGATCTATTTGATCCACATCGATCAAAACAACCAATGCACTAGCCTCTTCCTCGGACATTCCCCTTTCAATTACTAGTAGAACATCTTGTTCTAATTTCTCTCTTACCATCTCGAGTGCCGCCAATCCACAACCTCCACGACTTTTCTGATGTGGTGTTATGCTCAACATATCATATTGTGTTTTCTTTTCCCTCATACCCAATGAGGAAAGAGAAAATCAATGTGATATGAACACCACTAAATCTAAATGTAAACCATTTAAATTTGCAGTAAACTAACATTTTTGTCATTCTCTAAGGATCTTCTTTTGTGGATCTCCTAACTCTCCAGTTCAATATGTGTGTAAGTTAGCCACAGACGATCACATTTTCTATTCGACAAAATGCTTAAGAAGTGTGTCCTTGTGCTTTCACCAATTTTTGGATAACATCTTCATGGCTATCTTTCTTAACTCCTCCATATCGGGGCATCGATTTCAAAGGGTCTCTATTTATTATGACGAAGAATGAAAAGTTAGTAAAGATTGGCTTCCCCGCCAACTACTATTATATAAATCGAATTAGAACAAGCATTTAAAAAACTAGGACGGGGTACCTTCCATTTCATCCATAGGGTGGCTTTGTATTCCTTTGGCACATCGTGCCAATTATCGTAATGGATGTCCACCCAAGTACGACCGACTTTCCCAACCCAACTTTACCACTTTGCCCAGTTTTAAGACAAACATCAGCCCATTACGTTGAAAACCAATGAGGTCATTTCCTTCCTAGCCATTCTCCATTCCAATGTTCTACTTCGTTCCCTTCTTCCTCATCATCCTCAACAACCGTTGTTTTCGTATTTCCATCGTTGGAATTTATTGCATCATCTCGACTCCTCTTCCTTGACATTGGACTACCACCCACCCATTCAACTCAACACATGTCAATCTTTACTGTTTCTATTTTCACAAGGCCTAGAACAAGTAAAAACATAGAAACATGATATACTAATGAACATTAATATACACACAAAATAATTATGGTGGCAAAATTAATGATTATGCACGAATGTAGGGTATTATATTACAAAACATACACATACACAAAAAACATAGTGTCATAATTTACCTTGAACCCTAGTAACATAGTTACTAGTAAGCAGTCAAGAACAAACCCTAGTTCATACTTGCTTTTGAATCTAAAATTGTCATTAAAGACAAACTCTAGCTTCTAGTTGCTTTTAATTCCAAAATTCTCACCCAAAATCAAACCCTAGCACAAATAGGGGGATTTCATTATGTTTGTCTTTGATTTTGTGAAGGATTTGTTGATAAGAAGGTGATGAGGGTTGAGTGTAGGATTTGGAAGAGAAAAAAGGTGGGAAACTCGCACTCAAACTTTTGTCATTTATTACTCACTTTGAAATGTCTTTAATGTTGTAATATAAGCCCTCGCAACATTCATTTCCAAACTTGGAAGCGATTCGGCCCTGTTGTCACTTAAGAGATGAAGATGTTCCGAAACTGGAAATAGTTCTGCTCTTCAGAATTGTAGGAGTTGACTAACCTCTAGACTCAGAAGCTATGGGGGTATTATAAAAATAATGAAATTAATTTCAATTTCAAAAATGTAATTTCGAACAAAACCCTAAATTAGCCAAGAAAATCCTATTTCAATCAATAATCATACTATGAGAAGAGGAGGAGAAGGGGGAGGTAATGCATCATCCCAAAGTCATGCTCTGTTTACTGAGGTCAGAGCTTCAGAGAAATTATTCAATGCTGAAGCTGAAAGGATGTATGTTGAATTTCTTAGAATGAGAAAATGTACAAATCCAAAGGTCGTACGTAGTGTCAATATGCATGAGTTTTCCCTAGGGTATATCTTACGTTACTTTAGGAATCATGGAATGGAAAAATTGCTCACAAGTGAGGAGAGTGTACACACCGACAAGGTTGTGCAATTCTATTCTAATTTAGGGTAAAACTTTAGGATTAAGGATATGACCCTAGTTAACCGGAAGCAAGTGATTGTAACCAAATATACAATAAATGTTGTATTAGGCAATGCTTTTATTTAGGCTGAAACTTTGAGATTGGATAATCCCGAAGGCCCCTAGAGTTCTATCATCAACAACAATGGTCGGGCATTAGTAAAGCCACCCCTCTTTGCCCCGTAGAAATGGCTAAGAAGTATGTTGGTAGGAAGGGGAGTTCGGCTGGACAGGCTGATTCGTACGATCTTGGAGTATTGAGTGTTGAACAGATACTCATTTACGAGTGGATATGTATGGATGTTCTACCATTCGGTGGCCACACCTGTGATCTAACTATTGAAAATTTGATGTTTTTCTATTATGTGATGGAGGGGATCCCAATTAATCCAAGATATACAATTCTAAACTATATGTTGAAAGTGGCTGGAATTAGGAAGAATGATGTACCATATGTGGACTTATCACTGCTTTGCTAAAGCAGTTCGGTATCTAACCAGTGGATAGACCTTTGCGGCTATTGTATTATAACAAGAGCTGGTTTGCGCACAAGCAGTTGGATATGGGCAATCAAGGGAAATGGCAACACAAGGAAATACCGGTTGTCGATGCCAAAGCGGTGAAAAGGGAAAGAGATGTAGAGTTAGACCTAGCCGAGTCATCTTCATCTCATGAGTGTGATTGATTTTCATTGCATGTTACTATATTTTTCTTGAAATTAATTGGTATGTGCATGTTTTATAATTTTTCTATGTGGCCGGGGTGGTTGGAAGAGTACCGTGGGTAGGTATATTTCCTGCAATCGAGGTGATGTTAGTAAAGCTAACGAGGAGTTGGCCCCCAGTTGAATCCCGATAAGCGAAACTGATAAAAGCCTCTGGCTTGCAGTTGGAGTTTAATGATGACATGACAATGCCTAAATTTGCGCCAAAGTTTTTCGAGAGTGAGCCAAACACCGAAGATAATGAAGATCCATTTGAGAATGTAGGATTGTGCCTCTCAAATATAGTATTTATAGGTCCTAATTGGGGCTAACGACTAGAAAGTAGCTAGTGGCAAGTCGGGATCGTCCACGAGGGATATGGGATTTTATCGGGTGTTAAACTTAGTTAAAAGTACACAAAGATGTCATTCTAAGTGTGTGGTAACAAAGTGGGAGGGGTGACTATTTTAAGCAACTAGATTAACAAACAATTGGAACAAACAATGTAAATACGATCACAACTAGCACAAAATATGTAAATAAGATTATAAGGAGTCTTGGACACAATTGGTTTGTATTTTTAGTTATCCTTTGATCATTGACTAATTATCCTATTATCATTCATTGACCACGGAGAACTTGTCAACATCTTTGAAGTGAAGACATTTCTCACCTCTCTTTGGTTATAGCTAGAATGGGCGATCAGCGCCACAAAATAACTTTTACCCTCAAGTCACTCTAGACGATTGACATTATAGAATGCCCCGAGAATAGAAATAGACACGGAGACCCAACACAACTAACACAATATCCTACAAGCGAGAATTATTTTATTTTTTTGAAAAATCAATCATTCCAAGATAATGGAAAAAATGCACAGCGGCGATTATAATAAGTGAAATTGACATCCAACCTAATAGCCTCCAGTAATAACCTATCCATTGTAAGGATATCCATATTACATGTCAACCAGACAGATCATCTATAATATTACAGATCAACGATCCAATAAAACTGTAACATCGCCTTGAAGGATATTAACTCATTTCCCGCAAAAAATCATGACCACTTAGTGAAAAGGAGCGTATCACCATCAATATCACTACACCAAATATGGATCTACAACAGCTATAACACCACTTGATCTTGATCCAAAACACGATCTATATTGTCCAAACTGTAAACACCTTGAAAAACCCAGATCGAGAATGGAACTCATAATAGAGAAACACAAACAAAATCACGAACACACGAGCTGTAAAACTAGATCGGACAAAATACATCGACATAAAAAATTAGATTAAAGAATCATCATGGACACATCAATCTAATCTATCAGGTCGAAGAAACAATAGTAATGTATAGAACCAAATCCATACTTATTCAATAATATAAACAGTAAAAGTATATCAACTGAAAACTCTACTATTCCATGGAGAGATGGGGAAAAGAAGATGGGTGAAAAAACTTCAGAAGAAGAAGGAAGAAGGGGGCGGCGGCTCTAGGGTCTTTGTAAAATTTAGTTAGTAATTTAATTTTATATACATGAAAGAAACATATAGATAGCACACGTGTATATACTAATAACGACTACGAGAATCGACCTTCATGCTAGACGTTATTAGTGTGCCATATCGATAATTAGGCAAAGCCATTCAAATTCATCCTAAACATAAGCAATTTCATCAATCAACAATCATAATTAGTTTTCACCCCTAGTTACAACCTAACATCAATCAACAATGATCATATCGACAAAATTACAGTCTTCTGTGTTCGACCAAAAACCTAGAAAACAATCAATTCATAATCATCTACTTGATTATCCTAGTCTAAATCATGCATTAATCACACAACAAAGTACAAAACATACTTGATAATTAAAGCACAAGATAGGATAAACCAAATCTCACAAATTCATAATAGAAATGCTACCAATTGCTCCCAAGAGTATATTTAGACTAGATAATGAAAACCCATAACAAGGGGATGAAATCCTGGGGTAGATAAGTAATAAATGAAGAGAAATTAATGAAAACTAGGGTTTTAAGAGGGGGAAAGTCGAACATATTGCTGAGGATAAGATAGGAGACTATTTATAGTATAAGTGGTCAAGAATGGGCCAAAAAAGTCAAAAGTACAGCAGATGTGCACGGGCCACGCTCGAAACGCACAGGCTGCACATCCCACACGCACTCCCGTGCACTCCACCGTGCGAGCCACACAAACTGCCATCCGAGGGCTGATTTGTACCTTTGTTTTGGATGCGGGGGAGTGAGGCTAGGTGTGTGGGCCGTGCGCTCAGGCGGTCGGCTCTTATATTCAACTTGTATACGCTGCTATGGGTGAACTACCGATCGGATTTGAGAGTTCTTCTAGTCAATTTCATAGCGCTCAAGAAGACAAATCCATTCGTAAAACCCTCAAAGGGTGGTTCTTCTCGGATTATTCCAGACCTTGGTTCAAACCTCTGAATCCCAATTCATTCGCTTCTTTGTTGATCTGCTCCTATATGCATGTGTGGGAGGTCGTCGCCGTACCTCTCAAAGATGTAATTTATAAGCCCTTTTGCTTACTAAATACAACTAAGTAGATAG
>JAULKK010308731.1:0-12075 GCA_032355705.1 Rubia peregrina
TTCACTCTTGTAAACTACTATCAAAGAAGGATAGAAGATTTATCTTCACAACAAGTAGTAAAAGTATTGAATAGGTTTTTATGTTCTATGATAGATAAGAGGTTTGGAAGTAGAAATAAATTGCGCCTCCCGTAATTTGTGTTTAAACTCTTCTTAGTTGTTGTTGCTTATTTAGTAGATTCACCTTGGTTTCTAGTTTAACTTGTCTTTAAATTGATAACTTAGAAAAACCAATCCAAACCCTCCATTTTTACAAGCTTTTATATATGCATATCTTTATATCTATCGTAGTATTCACCGTTATATGTAAAAACCCTTAGAAAATCCCTCTTCTTTGTGGAAGCCCGATTTCCCATTATCTACTTAATTATATTTAGGAAGTATTTAGGGCTTAAAAATAGTAACTTTGAGAGGTACGGTGACGACCTCCCAAGATGCTATGAATTTAAAAGTTAACTACGCAAAACTCGCAATTGGATCGTCACTCCGATTGGATGTTGGGAATAGTCAATGTTGCAAACATGTTTTTTTGGAGGTGTGGTTATCCATAAATTAGTAAACATGCAAGAGTAAGAGATCAAACTATACTAAACTACACTTGGGGACCTTTTCATTACATGACTGGTATAATGCTTTGATCCTAGATTCTATCAAATACAAGACGTATGCACCTATCCTAATGTTTATGTCGGATGGTGTGGTCGATAGTCAACACTTCCCTTTGTCTGTCACGCAAAGGTGCACACGTCTTATTCTAACGACACCACCATCGTAATTAGGAAAGTGCGTCAAGCAGCCTGGCTATTATGCACTCCTCTTTCCCGTAATGAATTACATCCTAGGCCTCCACTATGAACAGTTATCCCTATGCGTGTAAAGGCAAAGGTATTAACATCCCATGATGACTCTAGGATTGAAACGATGATGGTCGCTCTAACACAACCCTAGTTTCTATAAACTATTATGTCCTAACATGTTGGGCTACCATTTTCTAGTCAGGCTAGTGTACGGTCATTGGAAAGGTGTTCACGACGTACACACATACGTCTATGCACCCAAGGACTCACATATCCCCCTATTACCCTAGCGTACACTCCAATGGGAACAAATCAAGCCTAGCGCTATTACATGAAACATAAACTACAGTGTATGCCAATCCAAGAATATGCAACATGTATTTAGCAAGAATGTAAAGAACAAGTCAACATGATATTCACAAACATAAAAGGATATGGTGATTTAGAATCTCCCAAAATATCTACCAAATCATGAATACAAATTTAAATCCCCAAGAAAAATAACTATTCCCTAAGCATTGAACCCAATATTTCCATTGGATTTGATGTCCTTGGGAAAAACTAGGAAGATTAAACTAAGAGAGAAGGGTTATTCCCCTTCTCTCTCTACCTATTCTTAGAAAAACTAGGAGAATAAAAAATAAACTATCCAAACTTAAACCCTAGTAATAATAGGTCCCTTTATATAGTAGATAGGAAATGGGCTTTAAAATAAGCCAAAAAGGAAAGGAAACCCTAACTGGCCGGCAGCACGGGCCTGCAATAGCACATGGCCCGTGTGGCACGACCCGTGCAATAGAGCACGGGCCACCGGCTGGCTTCTTGTTTCCGTTCTTCTGAGAGCACGACCCATGTGTTTCCTCATGGGCTGCCGGCTGGGACATCTTCTTGAGCACTTGAACTGCACGACCCATTTTCCTCGCTGGTCATCCTATAGGAAAATATTCTGAGCATTTGAACTGCACGACCTGTGCAATACTTCTCGGGCCGCCAGCTAGAAGTTGATTTCTTGCCAAACTGATGGTATGGCCATGTATTTCTTCATGGGACGTGGGATGGTCTTCGAATCTTTACTTAAAGGGACATGGACCGTGCAATATGGCACAACCCATGCTTCATACTTAGCCGCACGAGCTGGATGAACTATGTGGGTCGTGTAATACATTGCGGCCCGTGCAATTTATCTAGGCACCACCAGTTTTGGCTGACACGGGCCATGCAATGCAACACCGTCGTGCCATTCTTCTTCCTTTTTTGGACTTCTACTCCCTTCTTCTTGGCGCATTTCCATCTTCTACCATGATTAAAAGTGTGTCCTTCGTCTACTACCATCCTTGCAAATGGTCTTCCACTTCTAAGTGCTTATGAGAAATCAACAATGAAGCTCACAAAATAAGATCTAGATGCTTGTAAGGACATAGCATCCGTTAGGTCTAAATAAATCTACAAAACTAAGGTTTTAGACAAGAAAGTCAACAAAGGCTATCTAAACCCCTTGTATTGTAAACCCAACTAAACCTAGCAATCAACCATCCAAAACATACTAAAAATGTGCTAAATGCATTGGTTCACACATGCTTTTAGGTGCAGATCACCCATTCCTAATTATGGATTCTTATGGTTCAGGAGGATTCAGCTATAGGAGAACCAAGAACGAAGATCTTTCTCGCTTGTATGCCTGACTTCTCTTCATCGGTCTTAAGAAAGCTGGTTTTAAGAATGAGTGATTGCCCTTCTCCGACGCTTATGGCCCAAACCGAGAGCAAACAAGCGAAAGTATCATGTTTCAATCTGTGAGATGTGTAAACTCCTGACATAATCAACGATCTCTTGCTTCATACAATGTCTCTTGAAGAATTTATAAATCATTAAATAACATCCAAATAAGTTCCTCAATATACTGGGGGTAGATTTTACATGCCTTTGATAAGCAAAAACATCCATGTTTCATTATTCACTTAATCAATTAAAGAATTTCGTTACACCCCTTCTAAGTGATTTATTTCATCTGGTATTTTGTAGTCACAATACAGATACAAAAATTACAAGATATACCCCTTCTTCATTTTAATTATTTTTCTTAATTATTACTATTACTTTAATTATTAATATTAAATCTGATTTAAAATAAAAATGAATCAAAGAAACATAACTTTCGAATGACTAAATTTATATACTAGGATATCTCTAAGGAATGCCTTCTAGCGCAGTTTGGTTTGTGATTTGAAATACAATGATTAGTATTATCTCTATAAAATAGAAAGGGTTAAAAAGATGAATATAAAAACATCTAATTAAGATATGACTATACGCTCGGTTACACAAAGTAAACAACCATTTTTGCATTAATCCAAAATAGAAAAGAAAAAAAGATTCTAACAGTCCATCGGACGCCTATTAGCTATGTCATTATAGATGTGAACACTTGCCTCAAATCGACTGCCCGATTAGAATTGCTCTAGTGAATAACTAAAGAAAATAGATACATGGAAGATAGAAAAATTGAAGAGAAATGAATTAATTACTATATAATTAGTTATAGAACTCTCTTTTACGGCTGCAATAACCTTGTATAAGCCAAAGTATTATGTTTAATTCTGAGAGATGTGTAAACTCTTAACATAAGCAAAGATCTCTTGCTTCATACAATATCTCTTGAAGATTGTAAAATCATTATATAACATCCAAATAGGTTCCTCAATGCATTGGGGATAGATTTTACATGTCTTTAATAAATATGAAACCTCTATGTTTCATTATTCTTCTTCATAAATATGACTACATATTCACAGGAGTGACTGATAAGCTGAATTATGTCACTAGTGAGCATATATACCACTTGATTCTTCAGACAATCTTCTAAAAGAAATAATTTTGTAGGGAATGGTCTTAAATGGTTGTGCATTAGGTTTGGGAGTAGTTTCTTGGTCCCAGCTCTAACAAGAGATTGAGTTTTCGTTATTTAAAAAATATCTTCACATGCTCCAATGCCTCATTTATGTTGATACATTCTTTGCTTGTTCCAAGGAAATAAAGAAAACTTTCAACTATGATCTTTCTTGACTTTTTCCCTTCCTAATCCTTTTTGCGGTCTTCTCACCTAATCTCTTGATGCTAGGATTAGTTGCAGTTTCTTCTAACTTCATGGTTCACTAGCACTAGTGAAATATGTAGTTAGTTTCTTGAAATTAAACACAACATGACTGAAATGATACATCCACTAACCTTTCAGCATAAGATACCCCGAACCAATATTCAACACCCTTAGATCGTATATGAAGTTGTGCATCTTTATACCCCATTTAATATTTATACAACTAACCCTATTAGTACGAGTGTTTTCGTCATCTATAGTAGCTATCTATAAAGGTATTTTATTAACGTTCCATCCCATTTGTTCCACAGGCTATGGAGACATGGAAGTAAATGATGCTTGTGTCCAATAGGATGAAAATTACGACAACATTAGTATGCGTTACCATCATAGTGATTTAGTTTTATTTTTTGAAATTAACAAGATATGGCATAGTTTGACTCTATTGATTTGTGTAGACCTCAAATCACATCTTCAATGTTCTCTCACGAAACTTTCAAATGGATCCTTTGTAATAAGCTAACATATATTAATTCCCTCAAACCTACACATGTGATGCAGTATATTTATCTATACACTTTAAGCACAAATGGTTATCACTTTTACCCTGCAATTCTCGACAGTCTTTTCATGATCTCTACACATTACTCTTGGATATACCCATTTTAAAAGACCTAATTAAGGAATTGGGTTTTGTAATCTTAGCATAGATTGCAATTCCTCTTTCACCCCCTCCCAATAAAGTTGTGTTAAAACAGGATTCAACTATGAATGGATGGTGATTTCAATTTTTGTTTAGAGTTCTTCATGACTTTCTTGGTAATGGCTAATAAAGTTAACCTGGTGAAGATTGTTATATTATTTCATTACATGTCTGGTTTCTAGATTCTAAAACTCCCATTGTTCTTGTCTTTATAATCACCACAATCAAAATATCACGTGGTTATATTCTCGCTATGATTCCAATCCTGCCTCTTAGATGCATTTCAATAGCAAATATTTTCTAATTTTTTTTCTACTTATTGAGCAAAGAATTTTGCACATTTGCACAAATAATTTTTAGGATTAAAGTTACATAGATATATATATATATATATATATATATATATTAAGTTCCACTTACGGCCAGTTGTGCCACCAGATTTAGTTGTCGCCATTATTTTTATTCGCATTTCTCTACTTTTGTAATCCAAAATTGTTTGGTGATGGCGTATTTAAGTTTCTTATGAAACTCTTCTCTTACATATGTTGTTGCAATGTCATGAGGATCCCCTCTTTCATATTCACCTTCAACTTCTTGCTCTACTTACCTACAACTTTGATCTGCTCTAACAATTCATCCATCAACTCTTGAGAATGTAGGTTATTATTCTCCTTTTTTAAAATCTATTATTTATATGTCTTATCTGGTGTTGCATCCACAATTAAAGATTATAAGTTAGGTTTGTATCCCGAATATCAATTTGTTAGGTTTTGGAACTAATAATATTGGTAAGGAATTTAGAGAAAGAGAGAGAGAGAGAGATGATAAATGTTAGAAATTCAAAAAGAAAAACAGAACATCAATTAATATTCTCCCAATGTTCCGGAAAAAAGTTCTTATTACCTTTTTGTGCTCGCATTTACGCACACTGACATGTAGGGGGGAGTAGGGGATTAGAATGAGGTAACCAAATTTCAACCACAAATTTCATCCCAGAAAAAAAAGTCAATATCGAAACATTTGGTTGGGACAGACGAAAATAAAAAGGTAAAACCTTTGAATGGGAAAGAGGGAGTATATTTCGTAATGGTATGTAAATTTCCTTTTCGCCAATTTTCTCCTAACAACATATCATCTCATCGTCACATCTTCGCCATCCATCTTATCTATGATAGTCACACCAGTCATCCTTTAACTCCAAACTATAACGTTCCGTTAATTTTAAGTATTTATTTGAAATGATAATTATTAGTCATTCATTCTCCATAATTATTATATTATCCTCCAATATCCAAACAAACATACATACATATACATTCAAATTGTATGGATTTTTTATGGATCGGGATGAATGTAGTTTAGAGTTTTTAAAAGAAATGGCGACACTTCTCCTCATACTCATTTACAATTAATAATATAATGATAATTTAATTATTGTATCTTTCCTTCCATGACATGAGAGATGATACAAAATTCCAATGAATACATCATATATGTCGGGGTGATGGTGGATGAGAGGTGTATTAGTGTTCAAGCACGACAAGTCATGATAATACTAACAACTACAACACTAAAGAAAGAAAGATAATTCACCTCTTCATCATATTTATACTGTCTAATTAATTTTTTAAGCGAAATATGTTAAATCCACCCATGAAATTAGGGTATGTAAATTTCATGGGACTGGGGAAAAAAACTTTAGAACCTTTGAATAGGAATGATATAGGATATTTCATAATGGTATGTAAATTTTCGTCTCGCCAATTTTCTCTTAACTACTAACTCATCGTCTTATCTTGCTCGTCATTCTTATTTATGATAATCTCACCAGTCATCCCTTAACTCCAAACGATAATAGTCTGTTAATTTTATGTATTTATTTGAAATAATAATTTTGAGCCATTCATTCTCCATAATTATAATATTATCCCCCAATATCCAAACATACATACACACATACAGACACATTCAAACTGTGTGGATTTTAATGGATCTGGATGAATGTAGTTTTGAGATTTTATTAGATACGGCTACACTTCTCCTCATACTTGTTTACGATTAATAATATAATAATAGTTTTATTATTGTATCTTTCCTTCCATGACATGAGAGATGATGCAAAATTCAAATGAATAGATCGTATATGTCGGGTTGATGGTTGTTGAGAGGTGTATTAGTGTTCAAACACAAAACGTCATGATAATACTGACAATTACAAAACTGAAGAAAGAAAGATGAATTCACCTCTTCATTATATTTATACTGTCTAATTTTTATTTAAGTAAAATATGTTAAATCTACCCATGAAATTATGGTATGTAAATTTCATGGGATGGGTGAAAATGAAAAGTTGGAACCTTTGAATGGGAAGGACGGAAGATATTTCATAATGGTATGTAAATTTCTTTCACGCCAATTCTCTCTTGACAACTAATTTTCTCATCCTCTCATCTTGGTCGTCCATCTTATTAGTGATAATCTCACCAGTCATCCCTTAACTCCAAACGATAATTTTCTGTTAATTTTATATATTTATTTGAAATTATAATTTAGCCATTCATTCTCAAAATTATAATATTATCCCATAATATCCAAACATACATACACACACATACATACATACATATACATTCAAACTCAGTGGATTTTTTATGGATCGGGATGAATGTAGTTCAAAGATTTTATAAGATACGGCTTCTCCTCATATTCGTTTACGAATAATATTATAAAATAATAATATTATTGTATCTTTCCTTCCATTACATGAGGGATGATACAAATTTCAAATATTACATCTTAAATGTCGGAGTGGTGGTGGTTGAGAGTTGTATTACTGTTCAAGTACGATATGTCATTATAATATAATACTGAGAACTACAAAACTAAAGAAAGAAAAATGAATTCACCTCTTCATCATATTTATACTGTTTAATTTATTTTTTAAGTGAAATATGTTAAATCTACCCAAGAAATTATGGTATGTAAATGTCATGGGACTGGGGAAAATGAAACGTTAGAACCTTTGAATGGGAAGGATGTAGGATATTTCATAACGGTATGTACATTTCCTTCCCGCCAATTATCTCTTAACGACTAATTATCTCATCCTCTCATCTTGGTCATCCATCTTATTTATGATAATCTCACCAATCATCCCTTAACTCCAAATGATAATAGTCTGTTAATTTTATTTATTTGAAATAATAATTTTGAGCCATTCATTCTCCAAAATTTTAATAATATCCCCTAATATCCAAACATACATACACACATACATACACATTCAAACTGTGTGGATTTTAATGGATGGGAATGAATGTGGTTTTGAGATTTTATTAGAGACGGCTACACTTCTCCTCATACTCATTTAGGATTAATAATATAATAATAGTTTTATTATTGTATGTTTCCTTCCTTAACATGAGAGATGATACAAAATTCAAGTGAATAGATCGTATATGTCGAGTTGATGGTGGTTGAGAGGTGTTGATGGAGATCCTGAGACGCCTACCACCATAAATGAAGACATTCCACTTCTTGATCAAACATTCAAGGGTTATGTTCGGGATCCTCTAAGTGACATGGCTGGACCGATGACAAGGTCAAGAATGAACCTTAGGGATGCGGCATTGAATGCTTTGATTGATTGCCTTCATGATGAAGAACTTAAGAAGAAGTCGTCAAAGGCTTTGATTACTTATTCAAGATTGTCGATTACCTGAAGACATTATGAAGAACACTATACTCTTTTTCTCATTGGGTATTTTAATGAGGTAGTGTGATCACTGTATTTTAAACATTATTTTTAATTCAGTTGGGCTTATTGGACTGAAGAGCTCGGCCATGTGGGCTTGGAAGAGATGTTCAAAAATAAACTGTCCATTAGGGTTTAGCATATTCAGTTTTATTCTGATTAGAATTAGATTTGGTAAGATTAGAAAAGGAGATATTTTTCTAGTCTAATTCTTACCATACTCGGCCGAGAATTAGAGTTAGGTTTGATTTTTGGTAGTTTAGTTAAATATGGTTTTAGCTTCTTCAAGCTGTCATAAGTTGATTCAGATTCTGATTGTGATTAGGGTTTGTGATGGCCGAATTTTACCTCTATTTAAAGAGAGGTTGGCCGAGATTTTTAGTATACTTTTATCAATCATATATTCAGAATTTTGAGTACTTCTCATTATTTTTATTGTCTCTTAACCCTGCTGGCTAGTTAAGTTTCAATATCATTTGTAAGTGTACCCTGCGGGCTAGACGCTTATAGAAAAACCTTGTGATCTAACCATGCGGGCTATTTAGATAACAAGTCGGAGTTGGGTGTACCATGCGGGCTAGACACTGCAATTTCGTGCATTTATACTGAGTTCGGTGAATGCTCAGTTTAAATAAAGATATGATATTCCGCAAACCAGAGTCTTCGCAAGGAGATTCATATCAGTTGGTATCAGAGCAAAGCAAAATATCATTGACCGAAAACATCAGAGGTTTTGAGTTTCTGTTTTGAATTTATTTTCGAAATTATTGCATTACAATTATAAACTCATTCGTGTCATATTTTAACTATTTTTTGTTTGATCTTTCTTAGCAGAAAGGTTGAATCTTGAGTCGAAGGACGTCGAAGGGTCTGAGAGTTAGAATACTTTGGTATTACTATCCGCCTTCACCTTCTTCAATCGAGTCAGGAGGACGTTGAAGGGTCTGAGCGTTAACAAGTATTATCCGCCTTCACCTCTCGGTCAGTTTCGTAGTTTTAGGTAGCTTAAACAGTTATTATTTGCTTGCGATATTTTCGTCAAATCTTCTGAAAATTATTGCATGCTTATAATCCTATTTGTTTTCTTTTTCGTTCTTTGATTCCGTAATCTTGAATTGCTCCTTTATTCTTGATTACACCTTATAAAAAAAAGAGTCTTTTGTGTCTTTCCAGATATAGTGTCATATTTAAGATCCTTACGATCTTGAATACCTCGAAGTTCATTTGAATCGAGAGGAAGTTGTCGCAGATTTCTTTTTCAAGTTTTATATATGCTTAAAAACAATTCCAAAATTTTTGAAAATTAAAAATACGGATCCAGGGTTTGAATATATCAGATCGGAAAAGTCAGGATTTGAGAAAATTCAGTTTGGGGCCAGTTTGTAATTTTTAGAAAGTTTGGGGGCTGGTTTGCTATTTTTGGAAATTTTGAGAATTGCACGGCAGAACATTTTGGAAATTAGAATATGAGTTTTGTGATTTAATTCTGTAGTGTCGAAAATTATAGGCAAAAAAGGAGAGAAAAAAAAAGGAAAGAAAAAGGAAATCCGACTTGAAAAAAAAAGGAAACAAAAATCCTAGTCGGAGTGGGAAAAGGTTTTGAGGTGTAATTGGCGTGAGATTGGGGCTGAAAATTGCTTTCTTGGACGGTAAGGAAGTGGGGAATTCGAAGTTGAGAAGGAATTGGGGTTAAAATCCTAATCCTAATTGGTTTCGGAAAACTTTTGTTAATTCTCGGAATTTGTTTTTTGGCCTATATAAAAGCTTTCTTATTCTGATCATATCTCATTCATTACAGTTCCGATTCGTGCCATTCAAATTGCGTTTTGTTCCTTATTCTCTGTAGAATTTTGAATTCCATATCTTAGAGCTTAATTTTGAGAGTATATATTTTTAATTTTCGATTTAAGTTGCAGCAGTACCCTGTTCCAGATTTGCTTGTTCAGTGGTGATTTTGTTGGATTTCCCACAAATTGACCTTCGCCTTGTGAGTTGTTAGTGTTATACACTTGGTGAGTGACCTTAGTAAACAAAGGAGAAGGTGGGGAACTTTTATGACTAACCGTTTATTTTCTTAGCAGTTTAGCGAAGATGGCGGACGATCTGTTCATCTCTCCTTTTGTTGGCAGTCCCAACAATCAAATTATGATAGATTCCATGAACTCCATGATAAGTGAACTGCAGAATTGTCTAAGATGATAAATGAGAGGGCAAAGTATGATATTCCTAGATTTGATGGTCGATATAATCCTGAGAAATACTTGGATTGGGAGAGGAAGATCGAGAACCTGTTTGATCGTAACAACTACAGTGAGAAAGAGAAGATCAAGGTTGCACAGTATTCCTTCACATACTATGCTTCAGAATGGTGGGAGGATTTGAAAGAATCAAGACGGCGTGCTGGTAAAAGACGTATATCCACTTGGGAGAGAATGAAGGACAAGCTTCGATCATATTATGTTCCACCAACATATTTGCTTGAGCAACATTTGTATCTCAGTCATTTGAAGCAAGGGAATCGCACTGTAGATGAATACTGGCAAGATCTTAAATTATCTGTTAGAAGAGTTGGTATGGGCTATATGAAGAGTTGGTTTATTGAAGGTTTAAGAGAAGATATGCAAATGCTGGCTAAAACCCAACATCGCGTATCCATGCCATATTTATTGGTCAAAGTTAAGATGGTTGAGTCGGTATTAAGGCCCATAGGAAGCCCCAATTCGACCAAGACCTACTCAAATTCACTATTTGAACTCACTGATCAAAGAATGACTTCATCCAATCAGTCTTCTAGCCAGGATACAGGTAAATCAGTTTCTACTTCATCAAATACAGTTTATTCTAACACTCCTACATGTTTTCATTACAATGAACAAGGACATGTTCGCAATAACTGTCCCCGTGACCAAATTATAACAAAAATGGAGGGAGAAGATGATGATATGTCTGTACAGTATGACATCGAGGAAGAAGAAGATGATGATATGACTGCAAGATATGAAAACAAGGAAGAACAGGTAGATGAAGAAGTCATCATTGATGATAGAGGAGTTGCTAAAATTATTACCCCCCAAGGAGAAAGTAATTTTGACAAAGAGACCGTCAATTATGACACCGAAAAGTGTGCGACTGAACATGAGAAAGTAGTCGAGATACACCCAACACCTAGAGGGGAGCTGAACGGTCACAACAAGGAGTTTGGGTTTGGCGCAAACCCTAAGGGCTCAAACAAGAAGGTTTTTGATGCAAATCCTAGGCAACTGAACTTACACAAGGTCTTGGAGAGTGCAAATACTAAGGGTTTTAACCCTAACAAAGGTTTTGACATGACAGGTAAGTCAGTTAAGCTTATGAATGGTTATGAAAAGTCACATAAAGTTTTGATTTCACATCGTATTCCTTTATCTTCTATTTATCTGACGAGGCATGAACAATCTATTGACTTTGGTAAATAGTTTAATGCTTCAATCAGAGATGTGAATCATGTGTTTACTAATCATTCTTATGTTCTTTTATTATGCTTGAAAGAGAGTTATTATATTCCTATAAATGTGCTTTCACGGTTTATTAATTTGTTACAGGAATTCAAAGTTGTTTTTCTAAGTTATCTTATGCTCATTTCGAGGACGAAACTTTTCGATCCGGGAGGGAATGATAAGAGGTCAAAAACATCATTTATTATATTTTTCTTATTTTAGTATTTTTAGGAGTTTAACACTTTACTCTT
>JAULKK010308742.1:0-22248 GCA_032355705.1 Rubia peregrina
TTACGAGCAATCTACAAATCAAGCTCACAAAAATGAATCTAGATGCTTGTAAGGACCAAAAATCCATTAGACTCAAAAGAGATTGTAAAATGAAGATTTAGATATAAAAACCAAAAACTCTAAACCCTTTATGATGTAAACCTACTTAAATATAGTAATATTTCAACAAAATATAACAAATGAGACGTTAAATGCTTCAGAAAATACATGAATTTGACGTCTCATTAGCCCCTCAAGAAGCGATGCACAAAGCGGAGAGCGGGATGGATGATGATATTATTTTTCTCCCTCTCAAAGTCTCCTCGTGATGGTATGTCAGAAGGCTACATTATCTTGAAACGAGGGAGTCCAGGCCACTGGGTCAAATCGTGTTCTGTTATCCTTTGTGTCCCAACCAAATGCCATCTCAATGTTCTAGAGAGTCATATCATGAGAATGGTCATTGAGGTGAAACTTGATGAATGGGTTGCAGTTCTCATCTCTTCTGGAGCGATAGAGTATGACCGTGGAGAGGAATTCTAGGGGTGTATGGTCGGGACGTGAGTGCACTTATGAAACCTCCCAAGCCTCCTTTGGTGAGAAGAAAAATGACTGGCTCCCTCAATCTCAATGTCTCCAAGGCTCCCACGTCAATAAGGTTGGTCTGTTGGATCCTCCGCGTACCCAACCTCCCCTAGCTCTTTGCGTATTTGACGGTGATCCGGTGCAAACCCAAAAATCTATCTGGAGGTGGCATCGGGGTTGGATCTAGAGTTGGTGGGGAGGTGGAGGTGGAGAGGGTGAACTCACGCCTTGAGTAACTTGATGTCTCTTCGGGGTGATAACTATCACTACCAAAAACAACGTCAAACTCACAAGGACACAAGAAGATATGATCATGCAATCACCATTATGAAACTATTCTCACAAAAATATCCAACATATAGTGACAAACATCCAAGCATCATTATAGAATTTAGAAATCACATTCACAATGATGTTGTCGACATAAAACACTTAACAAAAGGTAACTATATGGATGCCACAATGTTTGTATCTCAATTCATTTGAAATCCAATCATAGTTCATTTATTGATAAATTATCAAAATGCTTATGTCTTATCTCACCATGCTTGGCCATGTATTGCAAATCACTAACAAATTGAGATCATCATATTGCCAAAAATTACTTATGCAATTTCCTAGAACCACATCCATAGCCACTTATCATCATGTCTAACCAAACCAAACAATTCTAACAATCCTATTATTCATGGCCAAAACTGTACTAGCATATGCATCACCCATCAAATATACAACAATGTCAACCATTTCACTTAACAAAATCACCAAAATATTCAACTCATATGTTAAAAAATTAACAAAATTTATCAATTATAAAAATATGAACAATTCAAGGTTATATAAATGATGAATTGTTCTAAGTATTAGTGTAAGATGATGAAACTAACAAGCCCACAAGAAATCCATGATTTAATCAAAGAGTTCTTGCAAACCCCCCCAAATTTTAGGGGTTTAGATTTTTGGATGTTTGGGATGATTTTGGGGTGATTGTGATGTGGAAATGAATTAGGGAAGTACATGGGAGTGATTCTGGTGTTATGGTGGTGAATTTTGAGTGGATTGGTGGAGAAAAGGTGAAGTAGAGGCTTAGGGGAGGAAGACGGCAGATGAATGGAAGAGGTGTAAAAAATTTGGGTTCTGCCAGTTTTAAACCTAACTCTGGGCACGTGTCGCAACTAACGATGCTTTGGTAGCAACTCGTGATATAGAAGTCAAACTTCTATCGTGACTCGCGATAGATTGGACCTAAGAGTTGTAATTTTTTTTAGAAAAACTTCTGATTCTGCTGGCAACTCGTGACAGTACCTTTGCGACTCGCAAAAAATGGTCCTTAGGGTTGGTATTTTTCAGAAATTTCCTGAGTATTATCGTGACTCGCGACGTTAATGTCGCAACTCATGATGACCTATCGCAATTCACAAAAAAAACCTTCGCTGCTCTAAAAAAATAGAACTGAGAGTTCACAATTTTGTGAAAGGTTTCTGATTTTGGTGGCGACTTGTGACCCACTGTTGCGACTCACAAAAAATATTGACTGGATTTTGAAATTCCCGTGTTTGTCACGACTCATGACATTTCTGTTGCGACTCGCGACAATACCTAGAAAATATTTCACTTACCAACTTTCCAATCTTTTGTTCCTTTCTTAAGGCCTTCATTCCTTCATCCATCCGATGCAATGCACTTCAATTTGCTACAAAATCATGGAAAAATACAACTGTGAGAAGAACAAGATAAAATAACGAAAAATAATGACAAAAACCAAATTAAAATAAAATTCACGGAAAGTCACGAATGACGATCCAGACGATCAAAACCAAGTTTTTAAAATGTTGTCGGCACAGTTTACTCTCCTACTTATACTTATTCACAAAATCGGATCAATAAGTTCAACGTCCTCTCATTTTTTCGGCACAAAGCTCTCGTGGTAAGGTTTCTTACGTTATCCATTAACCTTGAAGGTTTTGGACATAGCTCAATCTAAGAACTCCACTGCACCATGTAGGAACACCTTCACCACTTCAAAACGACCAATCCGCCACGACCGCAGTTTACCGGGAAATAGGCTAAGGCGAGATTGAAATAGGAGGACCTTTTTGACCTATGTCCAAATCCTATTGATCATCTTGTCATGCCATGCCTTTGTCTTTTCCTTTCAGATCTTGGAGTTTTCATAGGATTCTCTACATATTTCATCCAATTCTCGCAATTTCAACTTCCTATGCAACCCGACCTCATCTATATCAAGGTTGATGCTCTTGATCGCCCACTATGGTTATGCTCTATATTATCGACAAATGGCATGGCCTCCTAAAGACTAAAAAATATGGTGGCATACCAATTGGCATCTTGTAAGCCGTCCTATATGCACATGAGGTATCATTCAACCAAGGATTATGATCTTTACTGTTAGGTTTAACCATTTTCTCAAGAATGAACTTAATTTCCTTATTGGTAACTTTGGCTTGACCATGGGTTTGTGGGTGATAAGCAGTGGAAGTCTTATGAGTGATGCCATATTACTTCAAAAGTGCCTCTATTGTCCGATTACAAAAGTGGGTGCCACAATCACTAATCAAGGCGCGGGGAATCCCAAACCTAAAGAAGATGTTATCCTTTAAGAAATCTGTAGCCATTATAGAATCATCAATCCGAGTGGGTTTTTCTTCAACCCACTTTGACACATAATCAACCATAAGAAGAATGTATGTAAACCTCAATAATTAGGAAAAGGTCCCATAAAATTAATTCCCCAAACATCAAATATTTCACAATACAAAATAGGTTTATGAGGCAACTCATAACTAAAAGAAATATTTCTTACTCTTTGACATTTGTCACAAGAATTACAAAAAATTTATGCATGTTTATTTAGTGTAGGCCAATAAAAACTATTTTGTAGGACTTTCCTAGCGGCCCTATTTGCTCCAAAGTGACTTCTACATACATAATAATGACAAAATGCAAGAATAGAATGTACTTAATTATCGGTGATACATCTCCCAACTACTTGATCTATACAATGTTTCCAAAAAAAGGATCATCCCACACATAATACTTTGATCACTTTTTAGCCTATCTTTTGGAGCTTTAGAAAAATGGGGAGAAAATTTTCCAGAGGCTAGGAAATTGACGATATTGGCATACCACTATGGGAGATGTCCGATTGCGAACAATTTTTCATTGAGGAACTCCTCCCACATTTTCTCCGTCATTGGTGCATTTACCTCAACTTTTTGGCACGAAACCAATCGGCTCAAATGATCGGCGACGAGGTTCTTCGCACACTTCTTGTTTCTCACCTCTAAATAAAACTCTCTCAAAAGAAAAATCCACCTACTCTCTCCGTCCCTCTATTTGTGTCTTACTTTACTATTCATCAGTAAAGTTGATGCAATTTGCATTGGAAAAATCTATAAACATACAAATGTAAAAATTAACGTATGATATATTGCTAGATTCATTGTAACTTATATTTTTAGAATATCTAATTTTTATAATTTTTTGTTATACATAATTTAAGATATTAAAATAATAAAATCATTAATGAATAGTGAAAAAAGAAGTGATGAGACAGTTATAGAGGGAAAGAGGGCGTAATCAATCTTGGCTGGGGCTCTCTCTTCGACATCAAGTGACGAAGCGCTAAATGGCCAGTATATACAATAACTTTGGTACCAAGGAAATAAGATCGAAATTTTTCTAAGGAAAATACCACTGCTAACAATTTTATTTCCTGCGGTAGAGTAATTCATTTGAGCCACATTCTGAGTCATGGATGTGTAAAATATAGGGTGAGGCACTCTCCCCACCCTTTGACCAAGCTTCGCTCTGACGACGTAATCACCCGCATCGCACATGATCTCGAAAGGCATGGACCAATCTTGGGGTTGAATTATAGGGACCGAAACTAACCTCGCCTTCAATGTATCGAAGGCCCCTTTGCAATCCTTGTCAACCACAAAGTCCATCTCCTTTTGCCAAAACTTGCACAAAGGAGATGCAATCTTTGAAAAATATTTTATGAACTGGTGATAGAATCTTGCATGACCAAGAAAAGAATGAACTTTGCACACATTAGTAGGATAAGGAAAAGTTTGAATTGTGTCTATATTTTCCTTGTCTACCTCAATATAATTAGATGAGACAACATGGTCTAAGACAATGCTTTGTTCTACAATGAAATGAAATTTCTCAAAATATATCACAAGATTAGTATCAATGCAACCCTTAAGAACTTGTGCTAAATTTCCTATACAATTGTCAAAATAATTACCATGAACGGTAAAATCATCCCTGAACACTTCAACAAAATTTTCAACAATTTTTTAGAAAATGCTTACCATACACCTTTGGAAAGTGGTGGGGCATTACATAACCCAAAAGGCATATGCCGGTAGCAAACGTACCAAAGGGTCACGTGAAGGTTGTCTTCTCTTGGTCCTCTGGGGAAATAACCACTTGAAAATATCCCGAGTATTCAACCAAAAAGCAATAGAACGGATGGCTTGCTAGTGTCTCGAGCATTTGATCAATGAACGACAATGGAAAGTGATCCTTCCGAGTTACCGCATTTAGCCTTCGGTAGTCAACGCAAACTCGCCACCCATTATGGACATAAATGGGCACCATGTCACCCTTATCATTCTAACTACCGTCACCCCACTCTTCTTCAGAACCACTTCAGTTAGGCTCACCCATTTGCTATTTGTAATCTGATAAATCATCCCTACTTGAAGAAATTTGAGGATTTCCACCCACTACAAGAGAAAACACCTATTACTTCCTCCCGGTTACCTCAGTTTTTTGTTAACACCAAATAACCTAGGTAAAAAGTTTTTTTACCTCGGTTCTTTTTTCTCGGTTATATAAAAAATTAGGTAAATAATTAATTTTTACCTCAGTTAGTATGTGAACCGAAGTAAAAGGTTTTAAAATCAAAGTAAATAATGTTACAAAGGCATGTGCGACGTCTGGCATGTTGTTTTAATAGGTATCCTGATTTCTCATTTAAACAGTGTTTGCACTGACTTGTGGTCTGATTGACTACCAAAATCGTTGGTATGTAAAAGATACATTAAAGTAAAAAATTTGACGGTGTTAGAAAAAAATGAAAACAGAAGATGGTTGTTGTGCGCTTCTCCCCGTTCCAGGGTCTCTCTCCTCCCAATATCCCATCATCACGATTAATTCAGGGGTATGTAACAGGACAATCCATAATTACAATAGCTAGAAATCATTGTGCTATAAACACCATAAAAATCATAATTAACTTTCATAAGCGTCCATTACACCCTTTCGTAGAATTATTAAATGGTTTTATAAATTCATGCACAAAAAAATTGCACATATACACAGACAATTATATAATGTTCAAATAAGATATTTAAGTAATTTGAAAAATAGCTGTCATGAATATATCCACACAAGGTTTACATATATTCAAATAAAAGTTGTCCAAGTTCCAACATAAGTGAAAATACAATAAAATTGATCACCCCAGACAATGACGACCTTGAAGATGATTGGTCCCCCAACTCGTAGCACCTCAAAGAATATGATGTCCCCGATGCATAGGTTGTTTCCCTTGAAGAATTTCCCAAAATCCTTTGGGGAAAATGGCCTTGATCTTACCTTGCCTCGTGTGGTTCATAAGCCGCTCTGTGCTGTAGCACCTCAGCACTAAGGGAGTTTTCTCAATCGGAAATAGTGGTACAATCTCACACAGGATGTACTCAGATATATTTTAAAAAAATTATTTAGAAATATGCATTTATATAAACATGCAATTCTCAACAAATAAAATTTATTTAATTTTTTTTTACCAAAGTAGGGTTTTTCCCAAATTTATGTTGCTTGAGAATGTAGTGGAAATTTGGCTACCAAGAGCCATCGTATGATGGTCGATGTCAAACAAATTAACAGACTCTGGATTGCGATGTTGTACGGTGAAGTGTATAAAAACCAAAAATAAAGTAGTTGCTACATATAAAGTGTGTAGATTTGTTAGATAGAAAATATATATGTACGTTGGTGTAAGACCTGAAAATGGATTGATTAGGCGATCCTTTGCCATCATTCTATCCTGCATGAAAAGAGAAATGGCTAAGTGCGAACAACCCTATAAAGTGTAAGGTGTGACATCACAGGTGTATGTCGGCTCAAACCAGTGGGATGAACGACATGTACGTGCAAGTTCACATAGTTGTCGGTTAATCCAAAGACAAGATCGAAACAAATTCGAAGTAGAATATGCAAAACAATTGTAAAATTTGAAGTCATAATACAAGATTCATAAAATTTTGTTCAAACCGAAGTTCGCTCTGGAAATAAGAAGATGCAACGTCGCACTATAATTTTCATAAACCGAGTTGTGGCAAACATATTAGCGAATTCTCTTATATCTGAGGTTGCTATGGGATGAAAAATGTATAATTGGAAAAATTAAACATAATCAACATGATATTAAATAAAAAAACCATTTTGTAACAAACCATAACATTGTACCTAAGTTTCAACTAAAGGAAAGTTCATACTGGCAAAAATCAAAGACAAAACTAGGTAACCAAAAAATTAAAACCCATTCACAGGTCAAAGATATGAAATTGTAAAGTAAGAATTCAAAAAGTTGGTGTTAGGAGATAGAGAAGAACAAACCTTTTTCTTGAGTAGAGAAGATGTGGAGGAAGGTAGAGACTATTGGAATTCTCGGGAAATTTTTGAATAGATGGTTGAACTGATTTTTAGGGCCCCCGTATTTATAAGCATTTCGAAATGACATCATTTTGTACCATTATTTTTCCAGCCTCTACATATGAGACGTCACACCAAAGTCAGAGCAGGCAACATGGTGTTTACTAGTGAGCAACATCGCAGACTTTGGCGGGCCTAACAATTTCGGCCGACCATGCAGCCGGTCAACAGTTTGAGATTACTTTAAAACAAACTTCATAAAACAAATTTGTAGTTCAAGAATGATTGCCACAATACGCCATATTTTTTTTGGTTTTGTCATTGATACTTCTTTTCAAACTTTGTGCTTATGTATCTTAAGTTAAATATTAAAGATTGAATAATGTTAAAATAACATAGCTAACACAAAGATTATAAATTACATATTAAATATCAAAATGCATAAGTAATAATCTTATTCCAAATACGGTACATCAATATGGAAAAAGTTCAACATTAAAAACTATAGGGCTGGTATGGTTGATCAGATCAAAGTGGCACACTTCCCCTTTGCTGAGTCTCTCAGCAATCAGAAGCTGCTCAAAACCCTTCGGCGTCAAGATCTTCAACATCGTGTTCCTCGAGTAATGCATGTGGTACTCCCTTTCATTGCACCTGAGCACAGCAGGCAACTTCAACGATGGAAAAAGCTCCACAATCTGGCTAGGGACGTATCAAATTACAAACAAACAATCAAATTGAGTTAATATGAAAGTAAAGTATAGAAAAAGATTGTTGAAAATAAAATTAATACGTGACATGGATTACTTACCTGGATGGGAACTTCCCTGAAGTTCGTCTGCCTAAGGGTGTGGATGAAGTGAGGAATGATGTTGCCAAATGTAGCTCTTGGGTGTTCATCATCCGAATCCCTATGGATTTTTTAATCAAAGAAATAAGTATAAATTAAATTTGAATATTGTTAAAACAAGCTAGCTAGGAAACGTAATTTGTAAAAATTAAATCACTCGCCATAATGGGGTCACAGCGAGAACCAGTACTGCTAGACATGATTCCCAAAATTCATATTTTAATGATTCGTTACAATTCAATTAACGTAAATAGTTAATCATTTAATATATGTATGCAACATGTAAAAGCAAAGTCGCACAAGGTTCGGTTCAACTGAATGTTTAACCAATAAGAATGAGACCTAATAAGCTAGGTCATTTGCAAGAATTATGAGTAATCGACGTCGTATATGATTTGGTAAAACCAATTGGCTAACTAACATGTTTGTTATATCTTATGCTAGATGACTGAAATTATGAACAAGCAATGTCGCACACTAGTCGCTCTAACCTAAGTATGAATGATTAATAGGCGACATCGCATTCATGAAACAGGGAGACTTTAATAACAACCACAAACATGGAAACAGAGAGGACCTAATTTAAAAAACTATTTAGCTACAACCCAACCTACATTCTTACACCCCAAAAACTTATCGAGGAACCCTAATCTGTGGACATATCTTACATGAAGCAAATGACACATTCACACACCATGTACATAAGAATATCAATTGTAAATTTAAAAACAAAAGTAAAATAACCAAATGTTGAAACCATACCTTTGAGAGGATTGATAGAAAGACTGTTGGAATTTGAAGGAAATTAGAATGTTTAATGTAATGTATGAGGTGGACTCTATATATATATATATAGTCGTTGCGGTCTTTGTGAATTCTGCCACAAAAGTGACGTCGCATGCATGTCGAGATGATCGATACAATACCGACGGTATGGCAACGTCAACTTATCCTACTGTGGGCCTAATCATTTAGCCCACTAGCTTATCGAAAGGACCATTGTCAGACTGCGTAACCGATGTCACATTTAAGTCATTTTTTGTAAAATATGACTGACATACCACCGACGTTGATCATCGATATATTGGGCCACAAAAATTCATCCTACTAGCATATCAACTTGGTCCGCCACTTATCAAAATGCACATAAATGACGTTAATATTGGTAAAGAGTTAATTAGACATTAATAATTGATATTGTCAATGTCTATGAACTTTAAGTATGTCCGATTCTAACAGAATCAATTTCAACACAACTGATGAAATTTTCCATTTTTCCAATTAGGTCTTTGGAAGATGGTGGAGGAGGAAAAATGAAAAATTGGATATAGCCAATAATCTAAATATTATTGTCACAATCATGTTGTTATGACTTATGCTTCAATGACACGGGTTATTCTTCCCTCAGTTTTTATTAGTATTCCATTATTAACTTGACTGTGAGGGTTGTTTATTTGGAAGACAAATTCCACCTTGACCCACCCCTCCCGAGCGTCGTTAATTAATGAACCGAGAGAGATCCTCTAATACCTGAGGGGAAGACTATTTCACGGGAGATCTACTGAGCTGAGAGGGGGACGTGAGTAAAAGATATAGTTTGTAATGTTGCTTTCGTTCCTACTACTATACAACCAAGAACGGTAGATAGTGGAAAGTATCGGGGTCATCCACAGAGATGTTAGGAATATAATAATAAACTAAACATAACCGTGGTTGGGTCGTCAATCCAACCACGTGTTAGGAATAAACAGTGTTGTGAACAGTCATGGGGGGAGTTTGTACTAACAACTACTAGCATGCAATTGATCACACAAATTAACAATATAAACAAACACTCAGGAACTTTTTGCGTAAGATGGTCAATGTCATTTCATTCATCAATTTAATCAAATACAAGAACTAAACCCTATTCTAGGGTGTGTGACACATGGTACATACAATGTTCAGAACTTTCCCCTATCTGTCACATAGAGGTGCACGTATAAAATTTTCCACCAGCCTCGTCTCCAAAACTAGGAGAGTGTAACAACGATAATGTCTTATTGTGCAGGTTTGATTCTCCCTGTGCAATTAAGTCCCGAGCGGAACACCAGGAATAAACTATCCCTAGGCCTACAAAGGCAAAGGAAGCAAGTGTCTTATCGATGGCTCTAGGATCAACAAGATAATCCTAGTTTTCTACCTAATCTATCTCTAATAGAAACCATTCGTACCACTTTGGTCAGCTAACTAAACCATGGGCGATCGTGATGATTAACTACGGTAACTTTCATGTGCACTCCTAGTTTTGGACTATTGTCACCCCAAGCGTTTCTAGGTCTCTTCCATCGGGGGGTGGAAATGGTGCACCAACATGAAATTAGACTTAGTTGTGTGCCAACAAAGTGTGAAATTTATGCAATTTACAAGAATATTAAGAGCAAGGCAACATAATTATCACATAACACATAGAAATAGGTAAATCTAGAAATCTCAAAAAATAAACACTAACACAAGAATACAAATATTTATCCCCAAGTTAGATCCCTACTCCCTAAGAAATAGATACATGGAAAATATTGAGTTAAATGCCATAGAACTAGGAAAATAAGAGAAAGAAAAGAGAAGAAAAAAAAAGAGAAGGAAAAGAGAAGTACTCTAGAGAGAGAGAACTCTCCTCTTTCTCCTACCTACCAAGAGAGAGAGAAAATATATTTCATAATCCCTACTTAGTTCACCCTAGAAGAATAAAGGCTTATATACATAGAAGTAGGGAATTGGGCCTTGAAATAAACAAAAAAAACCTAGCAGCCGCTAACAGCACAGGAGGTGCAAAATGGCACGATTCGTGCCATCCAGTTAGCCTCGTACTGACACGGGAAATGTGTCTTGGCATAGTTCATTCTAACACAGGTTAGCCTTGTACTGACATGGGCCATGTGTCTTGGCACGGCTGTGCCACTCGTGTTGACACGAGCCGTGTGTCCTGGCGCGGCCCATCGACTAGTGCTCAATTTTGAACTTCCGAATCATGTGTCCCATGTCGTTTGGCACGGACCGTCGGTTGGTGTTTGTATTTTTGGAGTTGAAACCACACGAACCGTGTCCATACTTAGCCTAAAAAATCAAGACTACATAGGACATTTTGCACCAAACAGTTCATGCCAAGGGGCTATGGAACGATCAAAATGGCCTAAACGGCTCCTACCAATCGAACTGGCTCATGTTGGGCATAAGTGTCTGTGCTGGGGGCCTCTGACACGGTCCGTATCTCTTGGAACGGGCTGTGCTAAGGGCTGGAAGAAGACACCCTTCATTGCAGCTTAGCTAGTTTGGCCTGCTGACTTGTTTGCTCCGTTATGGATCAACCATTAGTCTAATTTGAGAGTTTTTATTTCTGTTTTATAGTGCTCAAGAAGATGAATCCATTGGTTCCACTCTCAAGGGCTTATTCTTCTTGGATTTTTCTCAGAATTTTGTGCAACCTTGGACAACGATACCTCCATTTCTTCCTTGGCCTTCTTGATCTTCGAATTCGCCTTTCTTGGTACTAATTCCGTCTTCTACCATGCTTTGGAGTCCGTGGCCTTCTATCTACTACAATCCTTGTGAGTGTTATCGATATCTTCTACCCTCCTTGCGAATGTCATTCAAATATCCTCGCGGATGGCCTTTGATAAAAAAATGATAAAAGGTATGCATGAGCAACCTACTAATGAGATAAAAAAGGAAAGATCTAGGTGTCCGTGAATATCAAGTATCTCTTAGCTTCAATTAAGTCTACAAAACTTAGGATTTAGACAAGAAAACAAAAGGTGGTCATCTAAACCCTTTGTCGTGTAAGCCTAACTAATATTAGTAATCAACCAAACAAAAGTTGATGATAAATGTGTCAAATGCATTGGAGAACGTATGCATAATGGTGCACATCAATCCCCCACACTTAAACCTTTACTTGTCCTTGAGTAAACAAAAATGAGGAAAGATCTAAGCAAAATGTAGCATGCAAGGAGAAGTTAGCCAATACATTCAACTGAGCTACCCTAGTTCCCCCAAAGAAGTAAGAATCTCACAACTCTCACACTCCCCGAAGATGCTAAAGTAACCTAACCACCCAAAATATTGTTAATAAAAAGGAATCTACAAAAGGTAAGTGTTGAACAAGCTTACTCTCCCGAATAGGCCGCCAAAATTAGCCCAAGAGTTGTTGCCGAAAAAACCACCAAGAATAATTCACAAGATCCTTGACTTGGTTGTAACTAAGGATAACTTGAGAATTTCAACTTAGCCACAACCAAGGATAATGCTCAAGGATGCTCAACTTAGTTTCCACTTTTCTCTCAATTTCTCTCATTTTGCCTTGGAGCCCTTTCGGTTTTTTATCTTAGCATTCACACATATTGATCTCACCATCTCAAATTTTTTCACATGGCCTCTCAACCTAGAACGGCCTAGCCTCTCATTTTTATTTAGGCCTTTCGACCTATCCGGGCTTTCTTCTTATTTTTGCCTAAGTTGCCCTTTCTGGTTTCCAATTTAACCAGGTATATATATTCAAAATTTTCAAATGCTCTTTAAAGGAGCTATTAGCTACATAGAAACAACCAAGAAGAATAAGTGTTATCTAATCCCCTCCCACACACTTAAAGCTTGAATTGCCCTCAATTCATAAACATAATCATAGAACATATGTCAAGGGAAGGGAATATGAGAGCACACACAATGAAAAAATGAAAACTAAAATCTACCTTTGGTGGCGCAATCATGGACTTTAATGAACATACTACTATTACCCCAATAAACTACCCCTAAACTCTAATCAACAAGCTCAATCACAACCACTATCATGCATCACAAATTGAATAAAGAATTGAATCACAATGGAGAGTTACATCTTAGGTTTTGATATGTGTGTTTCAAGGGTTTTGAGGGCAAGTGGGTTTGGATGGTATTTTGGTAGTGCTATGGAAGAAATGGTGATTGGGATGTTGGAAGGTAAGTGAAATTCATGGGTCATGTACGTCTACACGCCCCATGAATTTGGGGTTTGATTCTCCTTGTCCATCATTTTGAGTATCACAAACCATGTACGTCTACAGGGTCCATGAGTTGGACTCGCCATTTTCTAGTTTTCCTCCAAAATCCACATGCTTCCTACAAAACAAACATGCATACCAAGTGTAATTGTGTTCCAAATCCAAAAAACTAAAAATAGGAGAACACGCCAAACATACTAAACATCTACAATACAATACAATGGGACATCTTTTCTCCCCTACACTTACAACACACATTCAGTAAATAAGAAAGATGATATGAAAATAAGGGGAGGTAAACAAAATGATAGGCAATCACAACTTTCCAATGCATTGTTCCCACCTCAATATACTCAATCTACCCCCAACATACAACCAAAACGAGCCACTACAAATCCACACTAAATAAGTTTCAATCAATATCCACACAAACAAACAACTTGCGTGTGGTCCTAGGTTGTGTATTTGGTGGTGGTTTAGGTTGTGGAGTGTAGTGTAGTGGTGTCTAATTGTTTAGGGTTAGAATGGGAGGAAAATGTGAGAAACTTATTTTTTTCAGAGAAAAACAAACTAATCTAATTTTTCGAAGCTCGGGTTGGCTCCCGAGAAGCTCCATATATTTAAGGTCATCGGAACGACCCTAATGTTATCTATATGGTGCGGGTTTGTACCCCATCACCAAAGGCAACCAAAAATGGAGTGGGATAACAACCTTCCAAGATGAAGATATAGTAGATGAGGAATCAACCTTACAGAAATTAGGTGGTTGGGAAGTTTAGCATATTCAATTAGCTTATTTATGGTTTTGTCTAAGGGTTATGAAAATGTGGGAGTTGGTTCTATAGGTGGAGGTTGGGGAGATAATAGGTAATGTGATGAATTAAGCATAATCACTCCTTCCTCAACTTCTTCATTCTCAACAAACCTCTCCCCATCTCCTTTGGATTCATCTACCAAAATCTCAACTTCAACTAGGGATGGTTCATTTTTGGAATATTGGGTTTCTTGTTTGCTCACCCTTTCAATCAAATCACTCACTTGCCCCTCGACTTTTCTCAATGCTTGAGAAAAGTTAAGTTCCCAAATATCTAATGTCGCTATGAAATTGTGATGAGTTACTCACTACACTTAGTCACATTAGCTATAGCTTGTAAAATTTCTCTGTAATCTGAATTGGGAACTAATCCAAGGGATTGGTTTTGAGGCAAAGTATAAGTTGGTGAATGCCAACTATCAAACCCAAAGTGTTGGTTTCCCGATTCATATCCATACCATGGATTCGGGTTAACACTCAACCCCGAATAGGAGAATCATGGTATGGGTACCAATCTAATCCCATCGGCCTTGGGAACCAACAACTTTTACCTCTCTCTCATATTCAGTAATCCAAGAGCAATACTCTGCAGGGTGGTCGCAATGATATATCCTACAAAATCTCACTCGTTGAACCTCTCTTTTCCACATTTTTTTCAGCTAAAATCAAAACAAAGAAAAGACACAAAATTTGGAATTATAGAGCAAGGATTCTCGGTTCACGCCAAGAACACAAGCAATACCTATTCCAGAAAATAAAAGGCACAAACAATACCTATTTTGGAAAAAAAAGCAAAAGAACAACGCTAAGTACTCAATTAACACGTTATGCAAGTTAACTAATAGACCTTTAAACTAACATCCCGAGCAGCGACACCAAAATTTGACCCACCCACTGCGTCGTTTAACACGAGAGGAGGCTGAGTTATTTAGGGTCAAAGATAAGATGTATATTTTGCTCCCATTCCTACTACTATACTACCAAGAATGGAAGATAGTAGCAAGTACCGGGGTCGTCTACAGAGATGTTAAGAATCTAGTAATCTACTAAACACAAGCGTGGTCGTGTCGTCAACCAGAAGATGTGTTTGGAATAAACAATGTTGTGAAACTACTCATTGGGGGAAATTTTAAACTATCTACTACAAGCATGCAATCAACAGAATAAATAATATAAACTAACTCTTAAGGAACATTTGCATAACACGGTCAATGTTATTTTGATCATCAATTTCATCAAATACAAGAACTTAACCCTATTCTAGTGTTTGGGTCGCGTGGTACGACAATAGTAAAAAATTCCCCCATATCTGTCACAAAGGGGTGTGCGTAAAAAATCTTCCATCAGCCTCGCCTCCGCAACTAGGGGAGTGCAATAAGGACTATGGCATATTGCGCAAGTTTGGTTCATCCTCATGCAATTAAGTCTCGGGCGGAACACTACGAATGAACTACCCCCCTAGGCCTACAAAGGCAAAAGAAGTGGCCATCTTATCGATAGCTTCTAGAATCAACAAGATAATCCCAGTTTTCTACCCACTCTATCTTCACCCGCAACCCTTGAGAACTCTTTGGTTGGCTAACTAGATTCATGGTGGATCGTGACGATTAACAATGGTAACCTTCGTGCAAACACCCAGTTCTGGACTATCGTCACCCCAAGCACATCTAGGTTTCCTTAACTGGCCAGTAGAAACAGTGCACCAATATGAAAGTAGACTCGATTGTGCGCCAACAATGTGTGATAATATGCAATTCCTAAGAATATTGAGAACATGCCAACAAAATGATCACAAAAAATATAGAAATAGGTGGATCTAGAAATATCACAAAATAAACATCAATACATGAATACAAATATAGTCCCCAAGCTAGATCCCTACTCCCTAAGCATTAAACCCAAGTAAATCATTGGATTCAACACTTTTGGGCCAAAAGAAAGATAAAATGATGAAAAGAAAAAAACTACAGAGAAGTGAGAGTGTTTTCTTTCTCTATCCACCTACTAATATTTAAAAATGATCTTAAATTCTAGTAGAAAGGGATCCATATATATAGTAGTCGAGTATTGGGCCTTAAAATAGGCCCAAAAAGTGACTAGAAACCCTAGCAGCCGCCAAGGCTTGTGCCGGGCATGCTTGCGTGGGGGTACTAGTCCTAGCACGGGCTATGCTGCTCATGTTGGGTGCATCCTAGGTCACCCGGTGCGGTCCGCCAGCAGGGTCTTTGTATTGCTCCATTCAGATCTGCATGCATGCATCATTTTGTGCACCCCATCAGCTGGAACCTTATTTTTCATAGTACCCTAGCATGCCATGTGTCAGTATTCACACCCCTTGGGCCGGTCTTTGATTTTTTTTTACATGAAACGGCATGTGATGTTTAAAATGCAACTTCCGAATTTTGAAAAGATGGGACCCTCGTACTGGATTTTGGCACAGCCCATGCTAGGTGATACGAGTCGTACCAAGTCCTCCTAACATAGACCGTGCCAGTTGGGGTGGGACATTCTATTTTGGTCCCCGCCAATTTTATATGGTAAGCGCCAGTCGCGGCTGGTTCGCTTGGCTATCTTTTTTGCTCTGCTACGGGTGAACTTTTAGTCTGATTTGGAAGTTCTCGTAGTCAATTATATAGTGCTCAAGAAGAAAAATCCAATGGTAACACACTTGAGTATTGATTCTTCTCATATTTTTCCTAGAACTTCATTCAATCTCGATATCATGATTTAGAGTTCGTGTTTTTCGATCTACTTCCATCCGTGTGAATGTCTTTCTATATCTTCTACAATCTCTATGAATGGCTTTCAAATATCTACTACCACCCTCGCGGATGGACCTTAACCAAAAAATTAAGCACTCACGAGAAAAATACCAATGAGATCAAAGAGGAAGATATAGGCGCTCGTGAATAAAAGTATCTGTTAGTGTAAATTAAGTCTACACACCGTGGGATTTAACTAAAACTACAAATTAAAAAACAAAAGATGATAATAAATGTGATAAATGCATCGGCTAACGCATGCATAGTGCTACACATCACTCCCCAAAGACTTAAAACCTTTACTCGTCCTTGAGTAAACAAAAATGAGAAAAGATCTAATTGAAATGTAGCCTGTAAATAGAAGTTAGCCAATACATTCAACTTATTCCCAAGCTACCCTAGTTCCCAAATGATGTAAAATTCTCACAACTCTCACACTCCCCGAAATTGTCACAACTCTCACCATCCCAAAAATTGTGAAGAAAAAGGTAAGCATGAAAGATAAGTGTTCAACTAGCTTACCCCCCCCCCCCCCGAAGAAACCACCAAAGACAATCCAAGAGATGTTGATGAAGAAATCGCCAAATATGGAAAAGGATGTTGAAGTTACATTTCAAATTTTCTCAATTTCTATAAATTTTCCCAGGAACCCTTTCGGGTTTTCATCCTAGTATTCACCCATGTTAAGCTCATCATCTCACCTTTTTTCACACGGCCTCTCATTTTTTCCCTAGATTTTCCAACCTATCCTGGTCTAGCCTCTCATTTTTACCTAAGCCTTTCGACCTATCCGGGCTTTACTTCCCATTTTTGCCTAAGTTACCCTTTCGGGTTTCCAACTTAGCCGGGTATATATATAATTTTGTTGTCATTTTCTTTTTAAATTTTTAAATTTTTTGAAGCACAAAATTCCCCAAAGTTGGGCTTTATACTAAAAAAGATAGTGAAAAGGAAAAAATTACACCACCAAAGCATTCCCAAATACATCTACCAAAAATGTGTTTCCGTGTCTAAAAAAACCACCAACTAGAAAGTTCAACATCCAAATGGGGGAAACCCTAAAACAAGGGGAAAACACAGTCATCAATGATCATCCAAACAAAAAACAATCATAAAATATGTTGAAAGCAAATAAGATGCTACCATGGGGTGTTCCAACTCCTCCCCCACACTTAGTTAACGCATTGTCCCCAATGCATATAACCAAGGGAAAAGTTGGAATCACCAAGAAATACTCACTTTCACCTCCGGCGTCTAGCCTCGTGCCCCTGCCTACTCAGATTGGATGGTAGTTTCATTTCCTGATGCCTGATGTACGCAACCTGTCACCAATCTCCTGGATGCCATCCTGTAAATGTTCCATATCCTCCATCAAGTAAAGTAGTTTTCCATCAACCCTATCAAATTTGTCTGTTATGTCCAACTCATAGTGATCCAATGGCATTCCAATCTGGTGCATGTCATTCCTAACCACGAAGATGGAGTTTCCTAGGGACTGTACCCAGTCCCATCCATGCGGCTCCACATAAGATAAGAATAGGCTGACTGAAAACCCATGGACTCATTCTCCCTGAAGGGGCAATACTTTGGGTGCTGCCAAGGGGCTATACCCGGGCCAGGTTGGGGTTCATAGCTTGATAGTGAAAAATATTCATAATGGGATGAGATAATGTTCCTGTGAGAGCTACTAGTGCCATGCCCTGCAGTATGATAATGCTCCTCATAAATACTAAGTGGCCCTTAATGAGATGGTGGTCATCAAAATATCTCTCCGAAAGTAGGTGGTTGTGCTACGAGGTGCTGAAAAATAGGCGGTAGCATCATCTATGCGAAAGCTGACTGTAATGGGACAACATGCTACTCAATGGGCACACACTGGGCAGAATAACCCGGGACCTGCTCCTGATCGTCCTAATCTCCCTCCCGGGTAGTGATTGCCCAAAACCACCTCTGAAATGATAAGGTGTTGCAATTTGAACTTCTTTTCCAGAGCAGTTTTCTAATATAGGGGCAACCTCATGAATTTATTTTCTTTATATAGCGAAACGATAGTGCCTTATTCCTCCACTATAAAGCTTCACCTCAACCATGATTGGTAGAGTGATTGTATAAGGCACTTGTGGGTTCATCTTCATCTCATCACTCACTGAAAGACCATAGTAATGAACCAAAAGTGAAACCATACCTCTGATAGATATATTCCTAGTGCGGGACACAACTGTCGACTGCTTGATGTAGTGAATGACAAATTCCTCCAGGAGATCAGGACGAGCCCTACCGATTCAATTAGAAGATAGAATCATGCAATCTCTCAGGGATAGTAGTGCCTTCCTCGTGGGAACCAACTATCACAATCACCGGTCTAGCTACGTATCGTAGTGCCAAAGGCACTATATCAATGTTCTTGCTTTTCTTCTCTTTCAGCTAGTGGGTGATGGTAGCCCATAAAGCATACAAATCATAACCTTCATCCTTCTCGTCCTAACCCTTCACATCCATTTGCTGCTTCTACTTGAAGATTTATGCCAACTGAGCAAAAGTCATGCCCCGCAAAATATCTTTCAAATGGAATCTAATAGATTTTTCCATCTGCCTGTTGTTATCCTTAGTAATAGTAGACATGAACTCTAAGGTGTATCTAGTGTATGTGGGGGCTGACACATCCGTAAACTTTGTCATACCAATCCTACCTAGTATGACCCTAACAAGTTTGTAGAGTTTGATAATTTTGAGGGTCTCTTTGTCTACAAACATTGTCTCTTGCATAGGGAGCCCTACTAGGTGTCCCTACATTTGCTTCTGATCCCAGTAGAGGGAGGTCAATCCCATAAATGGTACACTTGTTTCTCTCCTCTATCTACGAGTCATGATAAAAGCACAGAAGTATAGCACAAACACAGACAGAATCTCTAGAGAAGTCCCTCAATCAAAAATACCAAAAATACCCCCGAGCACAAAATATTATCAATCACAATATCCACCAAAATTTCCAAGCATGCAAACCCCACAACACAAGATTGTCATAACTTCCAATTCTTCATGTGAGAAATGTTTTGGCCAAGTACCTCTAGTGCTGAATGTGGTGAGATCTTTGCTCAATAAATGTGCGGAATCCTTCCTAAGATGAGTCAAGGCAGCTCTAACTCCTGGAATGGACCAAAATTTGAGTTCTTTGGGAGAAAAACTAAATTCTTGCCATGGAACTTTTCTAATTTTCTGGGAAAATGTGGGATATTTCAGAGGATTATAGTTATTGGGTTGGATAGAGATAAAAAATACAAATATTTTGATACCAAATGGGGGTGAATCGGATGAAAATTGAGGGAGTTCGGATAAAAATTATAGAGGGTGTGATTTGGGAACATAGGAGAGGAAGAAGAAGAAGATGTTGGTGTGAGAGGCTTGGTATAAGGGGGGTTATATAGGTTGGGAGGTTAGGTTTGATAGGGTGGATAGGGAGATGGCACGGTTCCAAGTGGGGATCAGTGTTGATACATGGTGTTGAGGTGGCACGAGCCTACCTCGTGTCGGTGCTATGTTGCTCGTGCTAGGATGTGCTGCCCTCGTGCCAGCTCTGACATGGCTCATGTGTTGCGCTTGTATGATTTCCATATTAGCTTCGTGTCAATGGGCTCTGGCACGACCCGTATTGCGTGGCACAGCCCGTGCCAGGCCCTGGCATAAGGCACCCCTTCATTTTTCTTCCAATTATTATTTTCATAAATGCACCCAAGAACACCAAAACTAAGAGTAATACTGTTCCAAATAAAACAGATGACTGTAATTTTCAAAAAAACACCACAAAAAATTCATACACTACAATATATATATATATATGTTTGAATAAAAAGTATAATGTAAAGCACCATATTTTTATATACATCCATCCTCATGACTTATTATTTCATGCATTTTTAGAAAATTAAAAAGATGAGTTTGATGGGTCCCCGGAATCACCATCCTTGACCCAACCAACAACCACATCCTTGTTGACGGGTCACCATAATTCCTTAGGCTTACCCTTCATCCTTGGTGAGACATACCAAACATGCCCATATTTCTAAATCATAAATAAACTCTAGTTGATTTTATGAAGTGGAAGGGGTTTAGGAGTGATTAATTCCTTAACCCACTTCTTTTTTCGTTGCATGTTAGTGTGCAATACAGAAGGCAAAGATTTTTTAATCACATTAAAAGAAACAGGTTTATCAACAATTGTATCATTATATAGTTCACTCATACAAGATAGAGAATGCATGGTTTCAATTTCTTGTAACACATCTTCATCTTCAAGAATCTCATTAAGACATTTAACATTTTCAATCACACAAGATTTATCATCTTGAGTACGTTACTCACACAAAGTTAAGCCTTTAAAAATAATAGAGGTATTAGGTGAATCATGCTTAGACTTGTAAATATCAAACCCAACTCTATCCATGTCATCCCCTAAGGTTAGTGAACCCAAACGAACATCGATCTTAGTCCTTGATGTTTTGAGAAATGGTCTCCCCAATAAAATTGAGAGTGCACCACTGCCATGCACTACATTAAGGATATATAAGTCTGCTGGAAACACCAAATTGCCCACTAAGACCATTACAATCTTCACTAGTCCATGAGGACTAGCTTGTGAATGATCGGCTATTTAGACAATGACCCTAGTCTCTTTAACTTTGCCTATTTCTAGGTTTTCATATATGCAAGAAGGTATGACATTTATAGAAGCTCCAATATTAATCACAACATTCTTAACCAATATACCACCTAAATAAATAGGAATTGAAAACATGCTAGGGTAATCACATTTTGTAGGTAATTTTCTAGGGTTAATAGTGGCGACTCCCCCATTTCCACTTTACCTAATTTATTAAGTGGTCTATTAATCTTTCTTGTACATATGACTTTCAAAAAAATTGCATACGAGGGGACACGTTTAATCAAGTCTAAGATCGGGACACAAAGCTCCACCTTCTTGAAGATTTTTTGGATATGATCTTCAATGGTTGGCGCATTTTGCCTTGGCCGAAGTGTATTACGGAAAGGCAGTGGGATATTAACCTTTCCCTCAGGTGTTGGAATCTCCTTAACAGGTTCCTCCATAACTAATTTGATATGCACCATTATGCATGAATTAGCGGATGCATTTAACACATTTATTATCATCTTTTGTTTTGTCGAGTGTTAGTTTTAGTTAGGTTTGTACGATAAAGAGTTTAGACGACCACTTTTGGTTTTTTTGTGTAAATCCCACATTTTTTAGACTTAATTAAGGCCAATGGACAATTTCTATCCATGGGCACCTACATCTTCCTCTTTGATCTCATTAGTAGGTTGCTCGTGAGTTCTTATTCATTTTCTTCGGGTGGAAGGTCATCCGCGAGGGTGGTAGTAGATATTTGAAGGCCATTTGCAAGAATGGTAGAACATATTGAAGGCCATTCGTAAGGATGATAGTAGATCGAAGGCCACAAACTTCAAAGTAGAAGGAATTGGGTCCGAGAAATGATGAGTCAAAGTTAGAGAAGGCCAAAGAAGAAATAGATGGAT